>PVLC010003004.1:0-45000 GCA_004027655.1 Graphiurus murinus
AGTGAACCTACCATATGACCCAGCAATACCACTACTGGGTATATACCCACCAGAATGGAAACCAAACTATCAGACCGATGCATGCGTATCTATGTTTATAGCAGCTCAATTCACAATAGCCAAACTATGGAAGCAGCCAAGATGTCCAACCACAGATGAATGGATTACAAAACTATGGGATATGTACACAATGGAATTTCATGGACATTTTATTCAGCATGTTTAAAATCACCAACAATACAAACGTATCTGGCAGCTCAGAGGTACATGCGTCCCCAGTGCGTCCAAAGCAATGCTCCCTGGAAGGATAGGTATCTGCATCACCTTTAGTTTGCTGGCTAGTGTGGTTCGAAGCAATGTGGCATGGATGTTTCTGGAAACTGTAGATCTATTCCCTAACTGCCTCACTGGTTAGCCCATTCTCTGAAATAATCTGGACAGGGTAAAGACATAATTTTCACTGTGATAAAGTGCATTTTAAGAATACTAACGTCATTAAGAGTGTTATGTTTAATGACAAAGAGAATGCTTAGTATAGAAACATATTTCTAATATGTCTTAGTGATGATAACTTTTAGAAATGAATGCCACATGTACATATGCTACAGAGACTATGTGGTCCAATAACAGAACTACATATTTAAACTGCACTGAGGCTTCTGATATCACTTGTTTTCACACAGTTGCTAAGCAGGTTTTGAACTCTCCATCACCACTATAATGTCATTTATTCTTTATCAGAGAGGATGGGAAATCCTATGGTGACAGTTGATACAATGATGTTTCCCTTGTGTTGATTGTTTCAAAAATGTAGATTGGTAAATATATCACAGGTGTTGAGATTAAAAGGAGTACTTGTAGAGTAGAAA
The DNA here is from genome assembly GCA_004027655.1 of Graphiurus murinus. Lineage (NCBI taxonomy): Eukaryota > Metazoa > Chordata > Mammalia > Rodentia > Gliridae > Graphiurus > Graphiurus murinus. The sequence continues at coordinate 870 of PVLC010003004.1, forward strand.
GTCACTTGAACAACAACTATATTATTGAATATTTATTATTTTGTTCCTTATTTGTTGAATTTGTTCTTTACCTTAGGTTTTCTGGAACTGTTTTCTGTTACCAAGTTCACCCCACTCTGTGAAATAACGCCTGTAACTAACTTTAAGATTTCTGAAATGGTGGCAAAAGCTTAGTAACTTAAATTCCCATTTCACTTCTCCTTTATTAATATCATCATTTCTATTCTCTTTTTATTTGCTCTAGTTATATATAATTTTATATCATTTATATAACTTGTGATTATTTCTGGTGATATATTTTTATGATCTAAATTAAATGAGATATTGAAGGAAAATGAGCTCTAGGAAAGTTTGCAATCTTCTAAAGTTTTTTCCTCTGAAAGTGGATATGTGATATCAGTTATATAGCATTGAATTACTTTTTAGGAAAGAGTTTCCATTTCTCCTAAAATGTAAGGACTATGACTTATGGGTGCTAGCCAGCATTCCCATTGTGGCTTCTGTTTCATTCTGGTTTTCAATGTGATTATAAAGTGCTAGGGTTTCTGTACACTTTTTTCTGTAAGTAACTCAAACAATTTTCTTATCCTTCATCTCTCTTATTACCTATGAAATAATAACAGCTACATACTATTTCCGTGTCATAGATACAGAAATGTAGACAAAATTATAAAATGATTTATTGGTCATCATAGAGTCAGTTGAGTTTGGAACCCTACCCTGAATCCCATATTCTGCTTTCTATTAAGAGAGAAAATGAAAAGGAATGGAGGTGAGAAAAAATCAGGGCCATGAAGAAATTATTGATAGGATTGATTAAATAATATTCTTTTTTTTATTTCTCCCCTTATTTCTTCTCTGATCCAGTCCTCACTCAAGAGTGTACCACTCAGTGTCCATGTATTTATGTAATTTCTTTTGGTCTTCCTGTTGTTCATTTCTACTTTCATTCTAGTGTGATCCAAGAAGATGCAAGGAATTATATTTTTAAAATTTGTTGGTACTTACTTTGTGGACCAGAATGTGCCCTATTCTGCAAAAGGTTCTGTGAGCCACTGAGAAGAATGTATGTTCAGCTGTTGTTGGTTTAAATAATCTGTATATGTCTTTTAAGTCCATTTGGTTTATAGTGTTCTTTAGGTTTGAAGAGTCTTTACTCATCTTTTACCTGCGGGATTGATCTAGTGGTGTGAATGATGTGTTGAACTTTCCCAATACTATTATATTTGGGACTATTTGGGAGCTGATGTTCTGAAATGTTTGTTTTATAAACATATTTGGGGCATAAATATTTACTATCATTATATCTTCTTGCTGAATTATTCCTCTTATTAATAAGAAGTAAATCAATTTGTCTCTTGTGATATGTTTTAGCTTAAAGTTGTTTTGTTGGATATGTGTTGCTACACCTGCTTGTTTTCAGTCTCCATTTGAATGTTATATCTTTTTTCCATCCTTTAACTTTTAGCATATGGATATATTTGACTCTAAGGTTAGCTTCTTGCAAACAGGATATAATCATATTATGTTCTTTAATTCACATTGCCAGTCTATGCCTGAATTAAGACTTTTGACATTCAGTGTTATTACTGAGATATGATTTTTGTTTCTTGTCATTTTGAGTTTTATTTTGTTTGATATAGTGTTATTTCTCCTTTGCTTAGTTGCCCAGCTGGTGGAGTTCATCTCTCCTCTGGTTCTGGTATTTGCTTCTTTTTTCTTCTTTGTGTTTTATTTATTCATGTATTTTCTCTAGTGGGCTTGGTAATCATGAATTCTTTTCATTTCTACTTGTCTTGTTACATTTTTATTTCTCCACCAATTTTGAATAATATCTTTGTTTGGATATGGAAGTCTTGGTTGGAAGTTGTTTTCCTCCAGGGTCTAGAGTACATCATATTAGCCCCTCCTGGCGTTCATTACTTGGTTTGAGTAGTCTGGAGTAATTTTTATTGTTTTGCCCCTGAATGTCACCCATTCTTTTGTTCTCCTGCTTATAAGATTATTTCCTTGGCTTCTATGTTAGTTTTGATTGTTATGTGGCATGGGGAAGTCCTCCTTTGATCTTGTCTTGTTGGTGTTATAAAATGTCTCTTGTATGTAGATATCCAAGTCTTTTTCTATGTTTGTAACATTTTTTGATATTGTTTCTCTGATATCCTGGGTTTGTGCTTCTAAATTTTCAATGTCTATTATCCATAAGTTAGGTAATTTCATATTTTCTCATATTTCTTGGCTGTTTAGGTTGTGTTGTTATACTGTCATCTGTATACTATAGCCTGTTTTTGGTTTTGAATGAAATATCTTCCAGGACTGATACTCTATTTCCAGGTGGTCTAGCCTTCCAGAGGTAATTTCTATTGTCTTCAATTAATTTATTGACTACTTCATTTTTTTCAAAGCCTTTTTTAGTTCTTATTTAGGGCCTCAATTTCTCTATTGATATGTTCTTTCATTTTTCTGTACACTTTATTTGAGGTTTTTCATCATATTAAAGATTAAAATTTAGAATTCTCTTTCTGGCATTTTCTGCAGGTCTGTATTGGTGATCTCCCTTGTTTTTGAGTTGTGGGAGTTTATTGTTTCCTCACTGCTTTTCATTCTCATGTTTTCAGAGCACTCAGGTTTGTATTGCTGTTGTCTTGGCATCTTCTTCTTCCTTGTGTGTGAGTTTTGTGTCTAATTGTTATTCCTTTATAAGGTCTATGCTAGTGGTATATATTTGCCTCTACAAATTTGTCTCATATAATCAAACTTTTGAGTTGGTCTCCCAGAGCCTCTTTAACAAGATACGGTTCTTAGTGCAGGAAATCAGAAGTCTCTGATTGGCTGCAGGTTGCTGTGTTTGACTTGTTCTCCAGGCCCAATTCCATAGGGCCAGATACTATGATGTTCTTTTCAGAGTCATCAGCCAGCTGATTAAGATTTAATGCCTGAGCCGGGCGTGGTGGCGCACGCTTGTAATCCCAGCATTTGGGAGGCTGAGACCGGAGGATCCATCCGGGTTCGCGGCCAGCCTCAGCTATCTAGTGAGGCACTCCGCAACTTAGTGAGACTCGGTTTCAAAATAAAGAATAAAAAAATAGGGCTGGGGGTATAGCTCGGAGGTAGAATGCCCCTGAGTTCAACCCCCAGTACCGCAAAAAAAAAAAAAAAAAAAGATTTAATGCCTAACAGACACCACCACTGCTCTGCTGATTGTGAATCCATTAAACAGCAGAGTGCTGACCTCTGGTCTCCGTGGTCATTGGGTCTAAGCTCTGCAGGGTCAGCAGTTGTTATGTGGCCTGGCTTGCTGAGCTTCAATGGCCTAGGGACACTGCTGCTGATCTGCCAGTTAAGATCTCATGGAGCACTGTCAGTCACTACTATGTGTGCATGCCAGGCACAAACTCTGTTGGCAGAGAGAGTGTTGAGTTCCTAGCCTGTAGCTGTAAGCATGTGAACCCTTGCAGGCCCTTGGCCTCTCTGCTTTCAGAGACTAAGCCTTGGCAGGGCAAGATTGTACCATTCTGATGTTTGGGCTTGGGTCACTCAGTTATTTCGTCTCAGGGATACCACTGGTGCTCTGGTGGCTGTGATCATATGAGCCTTTGTTGGTTAGAGTTTATAGCTTCCCAAGCCTGCGACTTGATCCTTTGAGTTATTTCACCCCATAGACAGCACGACTGGCTGTCTTGTGGTGATCACTGAAGACCCTGCAAGGATGTGGTGAACTGCAGACTCTAGGTCCTTTCCACCCAAATATCCCTTCGAGCTGTCTGCTAACTCATTTTTCTGCTATGTCTGACTATAGCTCCCACCCCCACCTCCACAGGGGTGATTTAAAAATACAACTTCCTGTGGCCATGCAGGGCAGTATTCTGCTGGGAAGGTTTGTTAATTCACTGTCTTGACAAGAACTGCTCAGGTCCCTGCAGGCAGCTGCAGAACCTAGCAGGCCTGTCTGGGTAGTAAGGTTTTTGTTGAGCATGGAGAGGAAAGTGCACTTGCTTTTGATGGTGATCTGTAATCACTGGCTCAACAAGGTTCTGCTGCCTCGTCTTTGCTGAAGTTGGTTTCTGAGATCCCGCATCTCTGAGAGCCCAGATCCCAGCAGCCACCAGCCCCTGCCATGGACTCAGCAAAATGGCACTGCTATTGCCACTCTCTACTTACCACACAAGATGTATGGAGCTACCCTCATCCTCTGCTCTCTCTGCTGCCTTGATTACACTGCCTTGTGGTTGTCATTGTTCTTTTGAGTTTTGACTGCTTTTCTTTCCTTAACAAGAAGCAGTCACCTCACTGGTTGAGTTCCAAATCTCAGAGCACCTGAAACATGCTATCCTCCTCTATTTCACCATCATTAATCCCCTGATTGGATGATATGCTAATCACTGTTTTAGGACACTTCTATAGGATTCCACCTTGTTTTAATGGATATTCCTAAGTCTAAAGTGATACTATATTGGTGCTTATTGTGATGTGAACGAATCATCACCACTGTGAACCCAGATGCTAGAATTTCAAAATATATATATATATATATATATATATATATATATATATATATATATATATTTGCTTCATTAGAAAATTCTATTTGGAAACTAATAATACCAGTTTCTTCCAGGGAGGAGAACTCAGTGAAAGGGAAACCTTCCACTTCATATTTTTTTGTGCCTTTTGAATTGTAAACTCTGTGACTGTGCTATTTGGAGAAATAATTAGAAGATACATTTTAAATTGTGTTTTGGACATGAAATTTTTTCAATTTTCCATAATTTCAAGATCTGTTCTGAATCACTGAAGAGGATCCCAAAACCTTGGATCTCAACTCTCAAAATTCATTTGTCTTTTAGCTTCTACTTTAGTTTTAATTTTAGTTTCTTTCTTTTATTTTTATTTATTTTTTGAGGTACTGGGGATTGGAACCAGAAGCATTCTACCTCTGAGATACACCCCCAGCCCTATCTTTTATTTGTTTTTTTTTTTTTTTTTTTTTTTTTGCGATACTGGGGATTGAACTCAGGGGCATTCTACCTCTGAGCTACACCCCCAGCCCTATTTTTTATTCTTTATTTTGAAACCGAGTCTCACTAAGTTGCAGAGTGCCTCACTAGGTAGCTGAGGCTGGCCGCGAACCCGGATCCTCCGGTCTCAGCCTCTCGAATGCTGGGATTACAAGCGTGCGCCACCACGCCCGGCTTATTTGGTATTTTTGAAACAGGGTCTTACTAAGTTGCAGAGCGCCTAACTAAATAACTGATGCTGGCTGTGAACCTGGGATCCTCCTGTCTTAGCCTCCCAAGTACAGGGATTAAAAACATGCACCACCAAGCCCAGGCAATTTTAACTTCTAATTTTGCTGAGGGAATACACATTGAGAAATGTTCTAAGAGAATGGCAACTCAAAGTATATGAGGCATGCTAAAGTTATTCATAAAACTCATTCCCATAAGTGGAACACTATATGTTCTCCAATGTTGTAATTTCCCCTATCCTTTTAAGCCCTTATCCCAAAATGCAGAGGAAAAGTCCTTTAAAATGCTTTGGCCAATGACATCACTCACTGTTGCCCATAAGCTTTTGTGAGTGGTCCACTTTGAAGAATGTTAAGATCTAGGCACAAGTGGACTTTCTAATACAGATAAAAGCAGAGAGGTCATGCAGGGGCAAGATAAAAATATGAAAGAGGAAAGGAAAAACTTCAAAGTAAAATGAGTTCTGGATACACACTACAAACTCAGCAGCACTTGAAAAGTACCTTGTAGACCACAGTTAAGACATTTTATTCCTTATCTCTGCTCAGAGTATGTTCTTCTCATTAAAATTACTCTAGCTTATGACAGTAGTGATTGTGGGGGGAAACTCAGGATTGTTCGTGTTTTATCAATATTCTTGATTTTTTTAAATTAACAAGTACTGTGGGGAATAGAAATTTATACTTCTGTCAGGTGAAATATCTGTCAGTAGCCACAGTGATGATTTTTATTTATGTGCAGTAATTTTTTAATGCAAATTGGATTTTCAATGTTAATTTAATTTCAAGTTCTGTTTCTCACTGGAACCTCTCTTAATAGTTATTAGTAAAAGCCATACTCAATTAGGAGAATGAATAAAGCATAAAATACTGCAATATTTTTTGTCTTGCCTTGTTTTGAAAATCCTTTATAAATGTGTTCTCCACACTATTCCTGCATGAGGAACCATCTGCCAATGTGTGAACAGATTCCCGGTGTACATTGATGATTCTTGGTGTGTCAGCAGAAAATTAATGGCTGCTTTGTTTTTACTGCTAATGCAATTGACCTTATGGAACTATTTAGTTGTTTTCTGTTTATCTTGTTTCACCACATTACTAACATGTGAGATTTATAAAAATGGATGAAATCTATAATAACTATTGGTGTGGAACACTGCTGATTCTAGAAAAATTGTATTTAGATATTACTTGTGACTCATGTCTTCACATGAAAATATCTTCTAATATATTTTCACTTGGGGGTTGCAGTGTTCTGTACATAAATTGTACAAAGAGATATAAGAATTAGAATCAGGAAGAGATATCAGTGACTCTCTAGCAGATACAACAGTTCTAATTGTCCTTTAGAATTCTTTTAACATCACCTTTTGAAAGAAGAAAGTAATTCTGTCTAGAGTATAATTGATATAGTAAACAAAGAAGAAAAAAAAACTAAATATTTCAAATTTTCACATGTTTTCATCAGTGGAGATTTTTACTTTAGAGACAATTTTTTTCCTGTCTTTTCACTAGTGCCCCCAAGTTTATTTAATTTTAAAGTTATTTTCTAGCTTTATCATTTTAGAAAAGGTTGACAAAGACAGGGAAACACTGTAATTGAAATTATCACTTCTCAATACTTAAAAGAAAACTTGGCATTGGGGTCATTTTCCACTGGTTATATAATTTGGTAGAGATTTATCTAAAAATAATATTTTTTTCTCTGGCCATCCACACGAGTTTAAAAAAATTATTCAGTTCTTAAGCATCCTAAAAATAATAAGAGTTTCTTCTAAAACAAGCAGCTTCTTATTAAAGATGGTTATGTAAGAACATTTTTAATTTTTATTTTTCCAAGAAGCCAAGTGTCAAGAAAAAAAGATGAATTTTCTCTTCATGAAATAAAAAAAGAGTAGCCATGGCTGCAAAGCATACTCTAAAAGCCCACTACAAAATATGATGCCTCAAGTGAGGGAAGGAAGAGTGAGAAGAGCTAACAGATCTCCAGCCCCAACATACTATGTATTTGATAAAATTTCCCTATATGATTAGATTAAACAACAAAATTACAAAGGAAATATTTGCAAAGATGTGTGCTGATATTTGAATTAGAGGAAATTTTAAAAGGTAAATAATATGTAGGAATTTTTACTGAGAAAAAAAAAGGAGTTCTAAGAACTCTGAAGGTTTTATAATTTACCTTACTTGAAAGTCCAAGAGTCCTCTGCCAAAGTTCATAGTAGACAGAACTGGTAAATTCATGTTAAATATTTTGTGTTGGATTTTACAAGATAGTGGGGAACCTCAGCAGACTCAATTCAGAAAGATAGGGGAGAAATAAAAAAAGATTCTTTGAAGTAAATTAAAATAGAAGCACCACATGCCAAAGTCTATGGGACACTTTGAAAATGGTTTTTAGAGGAAGTTTTATAGCACTGAGTGCCCATATAAGAAACACATAAAGTCACCAAATAAATAATCTAATGACACAACTTAAGGCACTTGAAAAACAGGAACAGACTAATCCCCAAACCAGTAGAAGGCAGAAAATAATTAAAATCAGAGCAGAAGATTAAAAATGGTGGAATAGAGGAAGACAGTGCATTTCAGTTGCTCTGAGACTTGGATCTTAACAACAAGATGACTGCTTCTTGGGAAGATCAGTCAGAACTCAACAGAAGAAAGACAGTCCAGTCAAAATATGGTTGAATTGGATAAGAGAAGAGGGCTGAAAAGAACTTTATGCATATCATCTGGCGACCTGAGATCTAGGGTGGTGCCATCATGGTGAGCCCATGCAGGAGCTGGTAGCTGCTCAGAGACCTACTCCAGCAGAGAAGAAACAGAATCGTGTTGAACCAGTGATTGCAGAAAAACATCATAAAAAATAATGGCATTCTATTCTCCCTGCTCAAATACCTCAAAACTGCGACTTCTCAGACCACCCAGCCAAACCCTGCAGCAAACTCCTGTGACTGCAGTTGAACTTGAACCAAGAAACAACAGGACCTTCCTTTAGGGATGCCAGTGACTGCATACCACCTCATCAAGACCACTATGAATCTAGAGACCAACCAGCTAAATTACCCATCAAACTCTTGTGGCTACAGCTGAACTTATCATTCCCTACAGAGATACTAGTAGCACTCATCAAAACTATGAGTTTCCAGACCACCCAAGCAATAGTCTGCATGGCTACAGGGACTTGCATGGCAATGAATAAAATGGCATGGTCTATGAGTTTGTAAATCATCCTTGCAGAGATGGGGGCAGGGGTTACAGTCAGACATAACAGAAGAGTGAATTAGCAAATTGTCCTTAGGGACATTAAGGCAGACAGGAACTAGGGGCTATAGTTTGCCAGACCCATACAGAGTTTACAGCAATCACCGCATATCTGTAAGGTGAAATAATTAAGCAAATTCTGGTGCAGGCTTTGAAGGCTACAAACTCATGCCCAGTGGTGTTTGGGTGCCACAAGCATCAAGGTTGGAGACCAATAAGGCCTCACATGATTATAGCTACCCAGAACAGCCCCAGTGTCCCTAAGGTAAATAACTGAGCCACCCAAGCCCCAGGCTAAGAATGGTACATTATCTCCCTTCCAGAGATTGAGCCCTGAAAGCAGAGAGGCCAGGGGCCAGGAGTAGTTTATATGTTTGCATCTACAGACTGAGAATTCAACACTCTGCCAGCAGAGTGTGAGCATGACATGCATGCATGCCAGTGATTGACAGGGCTCCAAGTGATCACACCCAGCAGATCAGCAGTGGTGTCCCTGGATCATCAAATTGCAGCCAATGAGCCAAGCTTGCAAGATAGTAATCCCTACCCCTGCTGAGCTTATGCCCGGTGACTACAGAGGCTGAAGATCAGCTCACTGCAGTGTTTCATGGCTTTGCAACCATCAGAGCAGTGGTGGTATCTGTGAAAAATTGAATCCCAACCAGAAGGCTGCAGACTCTGAATTGGATTTCATAGTCTCTGGCCCTCCTGAGTTTGGTCCTGGACAGTATAATGGTCTGAAGCCAATCAGACTCCTGTTCTTTTTGCCTGTAGTGAATAAGAACTGAGAACTCTATCTTGTTAAGGAGATTCTGGGGGACAAACTCAAAAGTCTGCTTATATGAGAATGATTATTTGAGGCAAACATATACTTTATATTAATAAGGCATAGGCCTTAATTAAAAAAAAAAAAGAAATAAACATAGGACTCTCACACAAATAGGAAGAGAATGCCAGGACAACAGAAACACAAACCTGAGAATTCTGAAAACATAAGAATAGACACCAATGAGGAAAAAATAAACTACTACAACTCAACAGTAAGAAAGATTACCAATACTGAGCTATGGAAATTGCCAGAAGGAGAATTCAGAGTTTTGATTTTCAATATAATCAAAGGCCTCAGAAATAAAATCAGAGAAAGTGTACAGGTTGAGAAAGAACATGTTAATAGAGAAACTGAGGCCCAAAGTAAGAACCAAAAAGAAGTTTTGACTGAAATGAAGGATACAATAAGTGAAATAAAGACCTCAATAGAAACTATCTCTGAGCTGGGCGTGGTGGAGCATGCTTGTAAGCCAAGCATTTGGGAGGCTGAGACTGGAGGATCGGGTTTGCAGCTAGCCTCAGCTACCTAGTGAGGCACTCTGCAACTTTGTGAGACCCTGTTTCAAAATAAAGAAACTATCTCTGGCAGACTGGACCACATGCAAAATAGCGTCACTCGTGAAAAACAGCTGACTCAAAACTGACCACACAGTCAACAATATAGAGAAGACAATATGACAACACGACCAGAACATTAAAGAAATATTAAATGATATGAAATGCCCTAACTTACAGATAATAGGTGTTGAAGACAATCTAAAAGCACAAACCAATGGCATTAGAAACCTCTTCAGAGAAACATCAGAGAATTTCCCAAACATAGAAAAAGAGTTGAACATACATATACAGGAGATATTCAAAACACCAACAAGACAAAATCAAAGAATTTCTCCATGCCACATAATAATCAAAATGACTAATAGACCAGCATTTGGGAGGCTGAGACCAGAGGATCCGGGTTCACGGCCAGTCTCAGCTACCTAGTGAGGCACTCCACAACTTAGCGAGACCTGGTTTCAAAATAAAGAATAAAAAATAGGGCTGGGGGTGTAGCTCGGAGGTAGAATGCCCCTGAGTTCAATCCCCAGTACTGAAAAAAATGACTAATAGAGGCCAAGGAAATAATCTTAAATATATTGATAACAAAGGAACAAGTGACATTCAGGGGCAAAACAATAAGGATCATTCTGGACTTTTCAAATCAAGTCATGAAGGCCTGGAGTGGCTCATATGAGGTACTTAAAATCCTGAAAGAAAAACAACTTCCAGTCAAGATTACTATATCAAGGAAAGATATCACCTAAAATTGATGGAGAAATAAAAACCTTCCAAGACAAGAAGAAATTAAAAGAATTCAAGGCTATGAAGCCAGCACTAGAGAAAATACTTCAAGAAATAAAACACAAAGAAGAAAAAGGAAATAAGTATCATAACAAAAGGAGTGAATGCCAACAGGTAGACAAATAAGTGAAGGAGAAATAACACTATATCAAACAGAAAATATAAACTCAAAATGACAGGAAAACTAAAATCATCTCTGAATAATAACATTGAATATCAAAAGTATAAACTCGCCAATTAAAAGGCATAGACTGGCAATGTGGATTAAAGAACATAATCCAATTATATGATGCTTGAAAGAAACTAATCTTTCAGGCAAAGGTATCCATAGGCTAAAGGTAAAAGGACAGAAAAAGATATATCATGTAAATGGAAACCAAAGCAATCTGGGTAGCAACACTTATATTCAACAAAGCATTCTTTAAGATAAAACTTATCAGAAGACACAAAACAGGTCATTTTTTATTAATTAAAGGAATAATCCCACAAAGAGATGTAATGATAGTAAAAATTTATGTCCCAAATGTGAGTGTACCCACTTTTATAAAACAAACTCTTCAGGATATTAGTCTCAGATAGACCCAAGTACAATGATATTGGGAGATTTCAACACACTGCTCACACCACTAGATTGAACTTTCAGTAAAAAGATGAGAAAAGACTCTTCAGACCTAAAAAACACTATAAATCAAAGGTACTTAATAGACATATCCAGAATATTCCAACCAACTACAGCGGAATTCTTCTCAGCTGCTCATAGTACCTTCTCCAAACTAGACCGTATTCTACACCACAAAGAAAATACCAGCAAATTTAAAAATGTAATATAATTCCTTGTAATCCCAGCATTTGGGAGGCTGAGACTGGAGGATCCGGGTTCGTGTCCAGCCTCAGCTGCTTAGCGAGGCCCTCTGCAACTTAGTGAGACCCTGTTTCAAAATTAAAAATTAAAAATAGGGCTGGGACTGTAGCTTGGAGGTAGAATGTGCCTGGGTTCCATCCCCAGTACCGCAAAAAAAGAAAAAAAAATCCTTCCATCAAACAAAAAGCCCTGGTCCAGACAGATTCCCAGGAAAATTCTACAAAACTTTATGGAAGAACTAAGCCTAATATTTCACAAGTCATTCTGTGAAACTGAAAGAGATGTAATCTTTCCAAACTATTTCTATCAGAACAGTATCATCTTAATACCAAATGTCAATAAAGATCCCTCAAGGAAACAAAACTACAGACCAATATCCTTGATGAACATACATCCAAAAATTCTAAACAAAATACTAGCAGTACACATTCAAAACCAAATCAAGAAAATTGTATATCATGACCAAATTGGTTTCTTTCCAGGGATGTAGGCTGATTCAATTTATGCAAATCAATACATGTAATTCACCACATAAATAGAACTAAGGACAAAAATCATATGATCATCTCAATAGATGCTGAAAAAGCATTTGACAAAATCCAACATTCACTCATGTCAAAACAACTACAGAAAATAGAAGGAACTTACCTCAACATTATTCAGGAAATATACAAAAAAAAAAAAAAACCCAAAGCCAATACCATATTGAATGGGAAAAAATTGCAGAAATTCCTTTTAAAATCAGGAACAAGACAAGGATGCTCACTATCAGCACTCCTTTCAATATAGTAATAGAAACTCTTGCCAGAGCAATAAGGAAAGAGAAGGATATCAAAGGAATTCAGATAGGAAAAGAAGAACTGCAATGATCTCTATTTGCAGATGACAAGATCCTGTAGTTAGAAAACCCAATAAACTCAACCAAAAGAGTTCCCAAGCTGATTAATAAATACAGCAAAGTAGCAGGACACAAAATCAATCTAAAAAACCAGCCATTTTTTCTATATTCCAACTGTAAATCCACTGAAAAAGAAATCCAGAAAATAATTCTATTCACAATTGACTTCAAAAATATTAAAATCTTTAAAATAAATCTAATCAAGGAGGAAAATACTGAAAATAAATCTAATCAAGGAAGTAAACAATGTCTACAATGAAAATTATAAAATACTAAAGAAAGAATTTGAGAGTTCCAGGACTCTCTTTGAAGGGTGTGCAAAAGTCTCTCCTAGGTTGTTATTAAAGTGGAGTGTGTGTGGGGGGGGTCATGTCAAGAATCATCAGGACAGAATCTCCACTTTCCAAGATATTTCTATAAATCCCCAACCTCTTTGTGTGCTTTTGTTTTGTTAGTGAACATTGAACCAGGGGCTTCCTACCTCAAGCTACACCCCCAGAAATTTTTATGTTTAATTTGAAATAAGATCTGGCTAAGTTACTAACAGTCTTGCTAAATTGCTGAGGCAGGCTTGGAACATGTGATCCTCCTATCTCAGCCTCCCACGTACTGAAATTATAGGCATGTGCATCCATGCCTGGCTTTCCAACTTCTTTCAACTTGTTAAAAAATCAAGGAGTGGCCAGGGGAGATAATTCCTTTCTGGAATCAGCCACATTTAGTGTCTTACCAATGTGCATGGACCAAAAGGTGATTAGGAAGATAGAGTATTTTTGAGCAGATTCTTTAAGCATCCCACTCAAACACTCAACAATGCCAAGCATCTGTTAATTGTAAGAGACAGGAGGTATATCTAGTATTTCAATATGTAGTTGTATAGCTTTTGTAATAAAGATACATCTTGTCAGAAAGAAAATTGTCTGAATAAATGACAAAAGGTAATTTTCTGGTGATATATAAAAGGGCTATTTATGGTACTTGCACACTGCCCCTCTCTCACCCATATTATTTGCTTCCCTGCATATTAGGATCGTTTTCTCAAAGTCAGCCAGTAGTACAAAAGACAAACTCCAACACATCTAATTGTTTTAATTTAGCCAAAACAAGCATATTTTTAGCCATTAACTTAACTTACCTGCTTTTCCTATTTCATGAAGTTCATTTAACATCTGCTCACCACAGATAAACCCTGCAACTACAAAAGACCCCATGATGTTTAAATTTATATGTTAATCTGGCTAGGTACCCAGATATTTAGTTGAACATTATTCTGGGTGTTTCTGCAAGGATGATTTTAGGTGAGATTATCATTTTAATTGGTAAATAAAACAGAGAGTTCTCATGATATTGGTTGACATCATCTAATCAGTTGAAGGAAAGGCTAAGTAGAAAAAAAAATGACTCACTCTTCCCTGAGAAGAGTGCTTTGTCTGTAAACTGGAACTTCACCATCCTTCCTGCTGGGTCCCAAGCCTGCCAAATAGTACTGTTGAGATAGAAGTTAAGTCCAGATTTCCTGACTCAGTATGCATTTAACCAGTAACTTAATTACCAAGTCAATTTTATAGGTATTTATTTTGTCAAAAGCTTTTTGTTAGTGTCATCTTATTGATATATTTAATCTTAGAAGACATAAGATCAAGTTAAATATGCTTTTAGGCTAATTGTAACCTAAAATTATAAAGCGAAATATGCACTAAAGAAACTATTAAAAACTTATCTGGCCTAAAATTTCCATACATTTACTAATTTAGTTGGTTTATGAAAATTAAATCTTGCTTCATTGATACATTATTCTGTCTAAAAAAATTCTTCAGTTATACTTTTTAACAATAGTCTTTATTCTTTAATTTCCATTTCCATGATATATTTGACTACAGTTTACTTTTATCCTTTTTGTCTATGATATGCTTTGTGAGCAGAAACTTGACCATAATAGAGTCTTCTAAAAGTTTATAATGTATAATGAGAAAATAAGAAATATTATTTCTATGAAAAAGCTTTAAATAAATGGAGCTCAAGATAATGTAACTATTTATAATGTGTTTATTATTCTACAATATATGTCATATTGAACTTTTTGTTTAGAAAAATGAAATAATTCAAACCTACCATACATCCTCTTCTCTATTATGTATTTATTCATCCACTTTTAATTTTCTATTAAGTGTTCCTTTGTGTTGTAACTTTAATCATTAAAAAGCAATTCCAATACTTGGGCAGTAGACCTATAAATGTAAAAACTATTGCAAATATTTTTGCTAATTTAATTTGAAATTATTTATATTTTTTCTTGCTAATTTTGGAAAAGCAGTAAATGAGATTCTTGCCTATGTGAGTTGAAGACATTCTAAATATTTCATAATCTGAGCATGAATTATCATGATGCAGAAAGCTAAACTATTCTTTCAGCATAACCTTAGGAGCAAAGATGTGAACTTGAGGTCAAATGGAGCTGAGTTCAGTTTAACTCCAAAGTTTTCAATGTGTATCTGTGTGACTCTATTAGTCTGCTAGTGATGCCATAACAACTTTGTTCTTTTTTTTTTTTTTTTTTTGTGTGTGTGTGTGTGTATGTGTGTGTGTATGTGTGTTGTGGATCGAACCCAAGGACTTCTGCTTCCTAGGCAAAGATCTACACCAGGCTATGCCACAATCCCTGGATTGTCATAACAAAATGTCATAGACAAAGCATCTTAAAAAAGAGAAATGCATTGTCTCATTTTTATAGGACAGAAGTCCAAGATCTGGCCAGGTAGTCAGAGGGTCACTTTTTAATAAGGTTTCTCTTCTTCACTTGTTCATGGTCTCCAACTCACTTTTTCTTTACATGGCTTTTGCTTTTTGTGTGCCCACATTGGTGTCTATCTTTTTATAAAGGCATCAGTCCTATTATATCTGGTCCCTCAACCTCACTCATGGCTTCATTTAATGTTAATTATCTCCCTAAGTGCCCTATCTCCAAATGCAATCACAATGAGGGTTAAGACTTCAAAAATCTGAGTTTAGAGGAACCTAATTCAGTCCATAAGGGTGACCGCAGGCAAATAATTCACCTGTGAGTCCCTGTTTCTATGTGAGTAAAATAAAAATGCTAATAACTCCCTTTAAGAAGTATTATGATTATTAAATGAGGTACTAACCACTAAGCTCACAACACAATATCCATGATTAATACATATTTTACCTCTAAGGTATGTAATTCCACTCCACCTCTGGATCTCCATCTCCTATTGCTTGTTGCACAGGTAACAAAAAAGTAAGAATAGGGGCTGCACCAATCAAACATCAATGGCAGAATTATGTTTAAAATTAATGAGACTCCTGCAGAAATTGATTTTGTAATCAACTCACAATATGAAGTTTTCCTAATTCTTTGTGTTCTTGAAATATGGTTATATTATACAAGGTATGTCTTCAAATACATAAGATAGGGATAGGCTGAAGAGAAAGTAAAGTAATAAGTTGATGTAGTTTATTTCTGGCTTAAAGAATTATGTAGGGATTTTGAACACTTAAGGTCACAGTTTTTTTTCTCATTGGTAAAATTATGATAATTATGAAACTTCATCCATAGTTTTTACAAACATTACATATATACATATTTTTTGTGTAAAGCACTGAGAAGTATGTTCAAAATATTGCACTAATCAAAAATATTAAAATTTTATGATAATTTCTGAAGGTATAATTAGTTTGCCATGATCTTCTGGTCAGTATCTTTCTGTAGTGATACATTTATCACATTTGATCCTTTTAATTAACTACTTACCTATTTTCCTTAGTAGTTTCAAAATCCTCTAAAATATGGCATACACCACACACACACACACACACACACACACACATATATTTTTTTCTGGTGGTACTGAAGAGTTAACACAGGAGCACTCTACCACTCATGTACACCCTCAGCTTTTTTCCTGCTTTTTATTTGAGACAGGTTCTCACTAATTTATCCAGGTTGGACTTGGACTTGTGCTGTTCCTATTTTAGCCTAAACATGGCCAATTTTACCCACTTGGTATTGTTGGGGGCCTAGTTCGGCCAGCTAGACCTCGCCTCTAGATGGCGCCTGGCAGAGTGCCAGAAGTGGCTGCAGGTGGTAAACATTCTAGGGCTGCCCCACGCCAGAGCGCATGCACCAGCACGCCCGACTCGTGGCCAGCCCAGGTGAGAGCTGTATGAGACGCCTCATGGCTTAGGCCGTGTGGCTTTAAGAGCCTCCACCTCTCGCCCAGAAGAAAGAGTTGCTGGGGAAAGGCTGGCTGGGTTGTTGCTGGAATGGGTTGCTGGAGAAGTTCTGGGAGGAAAGGTTGTGGGTTGCTAGTGGAAGGTGGATTGCTGGAGAGAGGGGTTATTGGGAGTCTGTTGGAAAGGCACTATTTGGAGAGACGGCTTCTGTGCTGTGTTTGTTACTGCTTGTGTAGTGCCCTTGATCCCAGAGAGAGAGGTATAATGAAGAGAGGTTTGAATCAGCAACATTCAGGCAGCGTCTTTATTGGGGCCTCACGGTTGAGGGTTCCGCCTGGGGTTCCTGATAGGTATGAGTTTATACTGCATTCCAACTTGAACCCTGACTGTAGTCATTTTTTCCTCCAGTCACCAGAGTTATCACTGGTTCTATATAATTCTCACTCTTAGAAACTGTCCTCTGTCATGAAATCTAATCATTTCATTTAAAGGTAAAAAACAAGTTTGCTTTTCCACTGGCTCTTTCCTCAAGTCTTGCTACAAGTAATACTTATTTTTCTGAGCTTATTCTTTTCTTATTCTAGTTTAGTATACTTGAATTTATGGCCCATATCTGAAATGGAAAAGAAGGGAAAGAATCATCGATATCTCTTACTGATAAGTAACTGATGACTTACTTAAGCAAGCTATTTTAAACTGTAAAGATTTTCTGAAATGATTTAACCCACACTCTTTTAAATTTGTGACCCTTGTGACCAAAAGGTCTTCTTTAGTGATCATACAAATAAAAACAACATACGGCTGTTTGAAGCCTTTTTGATGCTGTTATTCTAGACCTTGCTGCTTTGTAGACATTTATATCACAAAAAGCACATGTTACTGAATTTACTTCTAGGTTTGATAATGGAAACTAGAAATTCTAATCTGTTTGCCTTGAAAATAAGCACAGATAAAGAAATATTAAAAGGTAAGGTGACTTATTTTAATTTCTCTGTATCTTTTTAATGTGCACCTATGTCTATTTCTGGTAGCTTTTCTGTTGCAGAGACCAAAATACTCTATAAAAACAGCATAGAGGAAGAAGGGTTTATTGGTGCTCAAGGATTCAGTTCATACTGCAGGTTCTAAGACATAAACCACAATGGTGGCAGCAGCTGTGGTAGCAGGGCCCATGGAGGATGGGCATGGCAGAGAGAGGTAGAAGAGGCTATCCAGAGTCCCCAAGACCACACCAAAAATGACCCATCTCCTCCGGCCATGCCCAATCTCTAATCCTTGCTGCATTGGAGACATTATTTCAACACAGGAACATTTTGAGGGACATTTTGAATCCAAACTATAACAACTTCTTTTCACTAAACATACAGCCTGGTGAAAACCCTCATTTTTTAACATGGGTTACTGTCATAATTTCCTAATTGGTCTCTCTCCCCCTTCACTTTCCATTGTACCTTTCTATTTTCAACTATGATATTTATGCCATTCCTCAATTAAAAATACTAAATGCCTCATATCACTCTGATTGAAATCCAAAAGAAAACACATTTGGGAGTAATAATCAGATACAAAAGTGAATCTTTATTAGGAATGAGTGGTGGAATCCCACTAAATTGTTGGAAACTTGATGTGTTAGCTCAGTTCTTTCTTACTGTGACTAAAATAACTGACAAGAACACTTAGGGGAGTAAAGATTTAGTTTGTTTAATGGTTTCAGAGGTTCAGTCCATGGTAGGTTGTCTCCAAGGCAGAGACATTATGGGGCAGGACATATTGGAGAAAAGTGTCTCAACTCATGGCAGCTTGGAAATGAGAAAGAGAGAGAGAGAGAGAGAGAGAGAGAGAGAGAGAGAGAGAGAGAGAGAGAGAGAAGAGAGAGAAAAGAGAGATTGATCAGAGGCAGATACAGTCCTCAAGGCTGTGTCTATTCCCTAGTGACCCACCTCCTCTAGTCATGTCCCACCCCTGAATCTACTGCACTGGGGACCAAGCTTTCAACACATGAGCTTTTGGGAGAGATGTTCTATATCCAAACATTACCACTTAGATATTTAGGACTCTTTCTTATGATAGCTGTTTAGGAATCTTATTAACAGTAGTGTGTGTGTGGGGGGGGGAGAGATATAGAGAAAGGCTGTTGAAGTGATAATCAATCACACAGAGGAGAAATAAGTTCTGGTCTTCTATGGCACAGAAAAATGGGTATGGATAATTGAGTAATAAGGTACTATATAGAAAAAAAAAAAGGAAAAGAAAAGAAACATCAAGAAGGAAGAAAGGTTTTTAGGGTTTTTGAATGATTCCATCACAAAGAAATGACAAATATTTGAGGAGATAGGTATATACCCAGAAGTGAATGTTACATTACATAATATATACATGTATTAAAGTATTATATAACACTACATAAATATGCATAATTTTTATGTCAATTAAAAATGAAATTTTTCAAAACTAAAAGCTTGCATAGAAATGTTTCCTGATTGCCACTTGACTTTAAGGCCTTTATGCGAAGCTCTAGAACTTTCATAACCTCTAGTATTCAAGGGCCTACACAAGTAAGAGACCCTGTGATATCAAGTTCATCAGGATCATGGTAAATCTACTTGATATTGGAAATTATAAGGTTATATGTAATAGAGGAACAGGGAAGAAGGCTTGGAAGTATGAGGAAAGTGAAACTATAGAAGACAAATTTGAAACAGGAAAAATGAGGTCAATCACAGAGATAATTTAAAAGCCACTTAAGTTTTTCTGGTTTTATTCACTGAAGGAGTCTAGAAGGTGTTTGGGGAAGTAATTCTTTTATTTCAGGACTTATTTTCTTGCAATGTAAATAACATAAAAATGATTTGCAGATATATCATTTTTCTTAAAGTCAAATATGCTTTCATATAGGAATTGATTTGACCTCCACTCCAAACTAATGTGTACTATTTATAGTAAAATGGCTTATAAGAAGGTTTCGAAAATCTATCATTAGCATATATAATAGTGTATTTTTACTTTTATTCCCTTAAAAAATCCAAAGTACTCAGCAAAAAGAAATTTGATATAATTTTTGTTTCCTTATAAATGACTTATTTTAATGATATCTAGGAGAATAATGTGATAAGCAAAGAAATTTTATGATATGCTAATTTTTTAAAATTTTAGCTTCCTTTAATGACTTCTATCTCCCTAAAGGGCAGGTGCAGGCAGCACTTTACTTGAAGATCTCACTCTGATTGAAGGCTTTGTTCACATGCTGGAAGGCCCGTTCCCAGAAGAGTCTTGAACCAGCATCTGGGTCTCCTTGCTGCCAGGATCCAGTTTTCACCATGTATGTTACTTGTAGTCTATTTGCCAATCTGGACTCAGCAGAAAGTCAAGCTGTTGGCCTCTGAAGATCCAGACTCCAGAAATGGAGCTTATATTGCTGGTTCCAAAAAGGATAACATTGGCAAAGTTATTCTCCCTCACCTTGTCCAATCACTGAAACATTCCAGTAATGAAGTTACAATTCATGAAGGTCTGGGTGATCTCTTTGGGGAAATAATAGTGTAGCACAGGAATCAGCTGTCCTTATTAAAGTACTTCCAAAAATATGGCAGCATCACAAGAGAGTGTATACTCATTGGAGTACTTGTGCTTAAATTCATCCAACACAAAGCTACTCTTGGGCAGATGAGCAAAGGGGTCTTTGGCCTTGTGTTCAGAGCCAGTGTCTCTTCATATTCATCCATCTCTTCCTTAGGCAGCTGACTTCCTCCTTCCTCTCAGCCTAATACTTTTGCTTCTCCTTCTGTGTACTCTTCTCTTAATTTGGGGTGTACTTTCTAGTCTGGCTGTCTGCAAGCTTCTTAGCATCAAACTGGGCGGTCTTCTTACACACTTTTACCTTTCCCAAGACAGTCTAGAACTGGGGCTGGGTAATGCAGGTAAGAAACCAGTGGCTGATGTTGGGAGAGGACTGGCAGAAGGAAGGCTCCAATACCTGATTGTAGAGCCACAACAGGGTGCAGACAACTGTGATGTCAGCCAGTGTCACTCATTCGCTAACCAGAAACGTTATCATCTTCAAGCAAACATCCAGCAGCCTCAGAATTTGCCTTACCTTCTCCTTTGCATTCTCGGTGGCCTGTTTGTTGTGGTGTGTGATGCCCACAGTGGGGAAAACACAGGTTTCACGCATAGAGCTGGGAACACTATGTTGCTATCAGCAAAGTTCACCTCACCCACTGAAACACCTAGGCTGTTGCCTCTGGAGTACTTCCTGCAGCTCTTCATTGCTCACATAGTAGGCACTGGCATTGCTCTCAAACAGAATACATCATTACCCTCAAATGTTGGAAACTTGCTGGCAGGAAATTTGCAGAGAAATTCAGGGGTGCGGTTGGTTTGGCCAAACTGGAAGTAGGGTAGTGTGGAGAGCATGCAGACCTGATCCCCATTGTATTGAGCAGCAATAAGGGACTTGAAGGTCCTCCAGTTTTCATGGTATATGTACAGGGTCCCAGTCCCTATGGTGATTCTCAGAGAAAGGGGGTCATGATATGCTAATTTGAGACAATTGCTTTCATTTCTAAGTTTTTATAAATAACAGCAGATAGAGTAACAAAAGATGAACAATTGATAAGCATAACATAATAACATTGAATCAGAAATTTTTTTTTTAGTGGTACTGAGGATTGAATTCACAGGCATATTACCTCCAAGCTACATCCCCAGCCTGATTTTATTTTTTATTTTGAAACAGAGTCTCACTGAGTTGCAGAGGGCCTCATGAGGTTACTGAGGCTGGTCACAAACCTGCAATCTTCCTGTTTTAGCCTCTCAAGTACTGGGATTACAAGCATGTGTCACCACACCTGGCTAGAAAGAAGTATTTTAACAGTATAATTTCTTTTATTTATTTATTTATTTATTTATTTATTTATTTATTTATTTATTTAATTTATTTTGGTACCGGGGATGGAACCCAGGGACATTCTACCTTGGATCTGCACCTCCATTCCTAATTTGCATTCTTTATTTTGAAACAAGGTCTCACTAAATTGTGGAGGGCCTCACTAAGTAGCTGAGGCTGTCCGTGAACCCAGATCCTCCTGTCTTAGTCTCCCAAGTACGAGCTTGTGCCACCACATCTGGCTTAACATTATAACTTCATATGTGGGAAAAATGAAAAATTAAACTAAACCTAATCAGACCTATTTTTGTCTATCTTCCCTCCTCTATTGGATTCCTCATTTGCACTTTAGGGGCCAAAAGTTATAAACTCCCATGAAATGATGATTACTTTGTCAGGTGATTCCTTAGAGGGGTAGTGTATAAAAGTATATTTTACTTCTACCAAAATAATGGTTAAAAATACTCCATAAATCTAGTATATTTCCATGTAAGGAGATGGGGTGTTTTGACAATAGTAAGATAGTTTCATGTTTCCACAGTATTTATTTTGAAACAACTTGATGAGTAGCACATATGCAACTTACTTCTCCCTCCACCTCAGCTCCTCTCAGGCACCACAGCTTACCTTTGCATTCAGGCAGGTCTCTGCTTTTCCTATGTAAGACATCCCCAACACCTTATGGTCTCTGCCCCCTGATTCTTAGAGTATTTCCCTCATAGTCCTTATAATTGAGTGACCAGAATAATTTATTAAAATTCAGATTGTTGGGGCTCTGCGTCCAGAATGATGTTTAAGAATTTCTACTTTTCCTAAATTCCACAAATAGTTCCTCTGAACCTGAAATTGGAAAGACTGTTCATGACTCAAATGCAAGGCTGGAAGTCAGGAGACTTTCATCCTACCTTACCAGAATTCTGCATGTGATTTAATTTCTATAATGTGAAAGATGAGATAGAGTCTTAAAACTTATAATTATGAATATAGTACTAACACTACATTAGGTTAGGCTCTGGCATACCCTTTGTCCTTCAGCATTTCCCCATTTTCTTTTCTGTTCCCTGGACTAGAAAGTATTAAATGTAGCCCTGATACTAGCAATATTAGCAACACCTGAGATTTATTTTTTAAAATTATTTTCATTCATACTGAAGAATTTTTAAATCTTCACTTCCAAATGGACACATAATATTTGTACATATTTGTGGGGGTACAGTAATATAATTAAATATATGTATACAAGGAAAATAAATCAAAGCAATTGCCAATGCCTTCTCCTTAAACATTTATCATTGCTTTGTGTTGGAAACTGTCAAATTCATTTCTTCTGCTCTTTATAAAACATATAATGAACTTTTGAAAACTATATTCACCCTACTATGCTGTAGAACACTAGAACTTATTCCTCCTATGTCATTGAAATTTTGTACCCATTATCCAACATCTCTTGATCCTCCTACCCCCTAAATTTCAAAGTTTCTATTGATCATTTTTCTATACTCAGTTTCTATGAAATGAAAATTTGTAGCTTTACAAAGGAATGAGATTATGCAGTACTTATCTTTCTATGTTTGGCTTATTTTGCTTAGTATAATGCCTCCCATTTCATTCATGTTGCTGAAAATGACAGTTTCATTGTTTTTATGGCTGAATAACATTATGCTGCATGTGTATTTATATATATATATATATATACACATAATATATAGTATATATAGATTGATGTCTGTATTTATATATACACATGTAATATATAGTATATATGTGTATAGTATATATGGATATGTATACTATATAGTATGATATATAGGTATTATATACATAACATATGTACATGTATATGTATGTATACATATTTAATATATACACATATGTATGTATTTACTATATAATATACATATATATGCCATGTTTGTTTTGTACATCTATCTCTTTACAGATACTTCCAGTTGATACCATATCTTAGCTATTGAGAATTACACTGCAATAAATGTGGAAGCATATATATCACCTTGATTTACTAATTTTATTTCCTTGGGATGTATTCCAAGTAGTAGAACTTCTGGATTTAGTTCTAGTTTTACATTTTGGAGGAGCTTCCATACTGTTTTTATAATAGTGATACTAATTTACATTCCCATAAACAATGTGTGAGAGTCTCCTTTCTCAACATATTCTTAGACCCTACTTCAGTTCTATTCAACCAGAAACTCTAAGAGTGAAGTAAACCTCTCTAGATGATTCCAGCACATTCAAGTTTGGAGAACCACTGATCTGGTCAATTTATTTTTTTCCTCTATCAGATACCTATCCCCAGGAAAACACAATATGTTAAATTAAGTCGTACAGAGTTGATAAGGAAATTTTATTTCAATAGAGTTAACGGAAATTCTAAACAGACTATTAAAGATTAATAAGAATGAAGAAGTAAAAAAAGGCAAGGACTTGAAGACTTTTTAATTCTAACTAGTATTTAAATAAGAATTAATATTAACTTTTCCCAAGCTATTTCAAAATGAAAGAGAGAGAATACTTTCAAATTCATTTTTCAAAGTCAGCATTACCCTGAAATCAAAACCTAACAAGGATACAACAAGTAAAGAAAAAGACAGGTCAATAAACTTGATGAAAATAGATGAAAAAGTTTTCAACAAAATTCTAACAAGCCGAATTCAACAAATATTAAAAGTATAATTCGATCATTCATCATAATCAAGTGAGACTGATTCCAAGACTGTAAGAATGGTTCCATATATGCAAAACAAAAACCACAGTACAAGTGCTGTGTGCATGTATGTTTGTATCACTTTGAACCTGCATATGGCATAATTACAATGCACTAACAAAGATGTAAAAAGACATATCACATTAATGAAACTAAATACAAGCCACATAATAATTTAATAGATTCAGAGAAAACATTTGAAAAATTCAACATCCCTTAGCAGCAAAAATTCTCCATTAGGTATAGAAGAAATATATCTCAACACAATAAAGGTCATATACAACAAACTCATAGCTCATAGTATGGGGGAAATTGAAATATGTTCTTCTAATAACAGGAACAAGATAAGGGTGACAACTTTCAAAACTTCACTCAACATAGTACAAGAAGTCCTAGCAAGAACAAACAGTCATGAAAGAGAAAAAGTAGGGCATACAAATTGGATAATAACAAGTTGTTGTTTGCAGATTGCACCAATTATATGTAGAGAAAACCAAAAGACTCATCTAAAAATTTGCTAATACTAATAAAAATTCAGTAAAGTTATAGAATATGAAGCCAACATCAAAAAGATCAGAAGCATTTCTATTTGCCAATATTTACCTTAACAAGAAATCAAGAAAGCAATCCCATAGATAATAACTACAAAATATCAAAATATCTCAGAATAAATTCAACCAAAGAGGTGAAAGACCTTTACAATTAAATCTATAAAACACTAATGAAAGAAATTGATCAGAATACAAATAAATGGAAAGGTAATCAATATTCATACACTGGAAGAATTAATATTAAAATATCCATACTACCCAAAATGATCTACAAATTCAATGCAATCCCTATCAAAATTTCAATAGCATTCTTCACAGAACTAAACAAAATTGAAAATTAATATGGAGCCTCAAAGAACCCAAATAGGCAATTTTGAGCAAAAAAAAAAAAAACCCAAAGCAGACAGCTTTACACTATCTGATGTCAAAACATGCCACAAAGCTATAGTGATTTAAACATCATAGTACTGGCATAAAAACAGACATATATATCGATGAAAAAGAATGGAGAACCAAGAAATAAATCCACATGTTTATAGCAAACTTAATTTTAACAAAAGTGCTAAGAATAGAGATTGGATAAAAGATATTCTTTTTTTTTTTTCGGTACTGGGGGTTGAACTCAGGGGCTTCTACCTCCGAGCTACACCCCCAGCCCTATTTTTTATTCATTATTTTGAAACCGAGTCTCACTAAGTTGCGGAGTGCCTCACTAGGTAGCTGAGGCTGGCCGCGAACCCGAATCTTCCTGTCTCAGCCTCCGGAATGCTGGAATTACAAGCCTGCGCCCGGCTAAAAGATATTCTCTTCAATTAACAATGCTGAGAAAAATAGATTACTATATGCAATATTGAAACTAGACCCCTATCTCCCGCCACTTAAAAAAATCAGTTCAAACTCAAATATAGACTTAAACTTAAGATCAATATGATGAAATTGCAAGAAGAAAACATTGTTTAAATGCTTCATGACATGAGACTTGGAAAAGACCTCTTGGATAAGACCTCAAAATATAGGCTGCAAAAATAGACAAATGAGATTTCAATAAATACACACACACACACACACACACACACACACGCACACACAAAACAAAAAACAAACAAACAAACAAAAACAAAAACAAAAAAACCCTCCTGCTTTCAACCAAGAGAGTAAACAGGTGATTTCTAGAAGGGAGAAGATATTTGCAAAGTATGTATTTGCTAAGAGGTTAATGTCCAAAATATATAAGGAGTTCAATCATCTCTGCAGTAAGAAAGTGAAAAACACAAATAATTTAATAAAAATGGGCAAAATTTTCAAACAGACACTTCTCAAAAGAAGATATATAGATGTATAATTAGTACATGAAAAAAATGTTCAACATCACTCATTATCAGGAAAATGCATATATATCAAACCATAGTGAGATCTAACCTTTCCTCTTAGAATGGCTCTTTACCAAAAAAAAAAAAAAAAAAAAGACAAATGTGGAAAGTGGGTGTCCATACACTGTTGATAAGAATACTAGTTAGTATAGACATTATGCAAAACAGAACAGGGGTTCCTCAAAAAGTTAAAAGTAAAAGTGGACACAGAGGCTTATAATCTCACCACTTGGGAGGCTGAGATTGAAGGATCCCAGTTACAAAGCCAATGCACCTTAATTCAAAATAAAAAATAAAAAGGGCTTTTTATAGCTCAGTGGCAGAATGCCTCTAGGCAAAATCTCCAGCCAGAAAGAAAGATAGTTACTGTTATTTGCTCCAAAAATTTTATTCTGAGTATACACTCAAAGGAAATATGTCAAAGAGATGTCTACATTTCCATATTTACTGTAGCATTATTCATAATAGCCAAAATAAAGAATCTATCCAGATACCCATCAATGGATAAAACAATAAGGAAAGTGTTAAATATGTGTAATGGAAAACTATTCCACCATAAAAAAGAATGAAATCCAGTCATTTGCAGCAAAATAAAATAAATAAAACTGGAGGGCATTTTGATTAAGGGAAATAAGCCAGATATCCAAAGAAAAACACTGCATAATCTTGTGTGTGTGTGTGTGTGTGTGTGTGTGTGTGTTACTGAGGATGGAACCCAGGGGCATTCTACCTCTGAGCTATGCCCTCAGCCTGATTTTTTTTATTCTTCATTTTGAAACAGGGTCTCACTAAGTTGCAGAGGGCCTCACAAGTTGCTGAGGCTGGCCACGAACCTGCGATCATCCTGTCTCAGCCTCCCAAATACTGGGATTACAAGCATGCGCCACCATGACTGGCTTGCATAATCTTGTTGATATGTGGAATTTAAAAAGTTATTCTAATCAAATAAGAGTATAATAATAGTTACCAGAAGCTGAGGATGATAAGAAAGGGGACATGGGGGGAAATTGCTCAAGGAATACAAAGTTACAGTTAAAAAGGAATAATAGTTTTTTATTCTATTGCACAATAGTGTGAATATATTGGAGAAAAGGACTGCCAGAGGCAGGTCTACATTTGCCTAGGGAAATCTAGGGTTCTTGGACTTTTGAACTCGCTGAAAACAATCTGTTCCTCCAAAGTAAACTTTCCTGGTTTTCTTGCTGGTGCAAACTCCCAGCTATCTTGTTTATTAACTATTGTTTTAACGATCTTCTGTACATCCTCAGTGGCTTACTTGTTAACCATTATCTCAAGGACTTTCTACACATGTATTCCACATTGTTAAAATGTAACATTCCTACTGAAGAGGACAATAAAATCTGTGAACAAGTAGCCAATAGGACCTCACCTTTGAGTGTGGTCCCCTGGCCTGCCCCTTTCAATCTGCTCTCCATGTCTGTGTCATTCTTTTCCTCTCAGGTGTGCTGGTTGTTCCTAAAAGAAATAGATAGCAATAATGTATATATATCACAATAGCTAGAAGAGAGGATTTTGAATGTTTTTACCACAAATAAATGATAAATATTTGAGGTGATAAATATGCAAATTATCCTGTTTTGATTACTATACAATATACATATGCATCAAATCTCTCACTGCATCTCATAAATATGTATAACTATTACTTGTCAAAAATAAAATTAAAACAGAAAATCCTAGTAGAAGGGTAAGTGCAAAACCTATAGAAATAAAGTACCATAAAAAATGTATATAAGTATAGCCCCTGAAAGAAAGGTATTTTGATTGGAAGGTTGGTTGAGGGTGTTGTCAAGCAGTTAGTTATGCATTTTATAATGGATCCATACTTGATGATATCTTATTTACAATACCTATTCATATATGGATATATCGGAATGCACCTGTCCTATATCATCTCTTCACAGATCTCGTCTCTACAGGGCAAAAGCTAGAGGATAAGATAATTCATGTGAAAGTACTGTGTGTGTGTGTGTGTGTGTGTGTGTGTGTGTGTGTGTGTGTGTGTGTTTCTAGGGAATGAACCCAAGGATTCACCCATGCTAGAAAAGCACTCTCCTACTGAGATCCATCCCCAGCTCTCTTTGTGTTATTTGGAGACAGGATCTCTTGAAATTGCCCAAGTTGGCCTTGAGTTGAGATCCTCCTGCCTTAGTCTCTTAAGTAGCTGGAATTGCTGATGTGTACTGCCAACTTGGCTGAAGTACAAATAATTTACCTATCAGAAGTAGCTTGTAATTTCATCGAATCTTACAGAAGATGTTCTCTCAATTCTAAATGTTGAAAACAATCTGACTAACGTGGTAGGTTGATGAGGTAAAAAGAAGGCTTCTGTGAAGCTTGCTCTATCTCCTCATGGCTCTATGCCCTTTTTTACTTCAAAGCCGATTTTTTATTTGTACCTGAAATATATGCCTAAAAAATAAAGAAAACTTTATTGAGGCTTTACTTTATTGAAAAGGCAAGTAATGAAGCACTACATTTACTCTAAAATTTATAGGATTTCACATTTTAGATCAATATAAGAAAAACTTTTTCTAAAACACTAAAGCTTTCTTGCCAGAACTCAGGTAGCATAGTATAGGTATTAAGAGAACATGCTTTGGATGCAAAAGGATCTAGTTCATATCATACAACTCCTCTTGTTAGTTATTTGACCTGAGTAAGGTAGCAAATACTCTAAATTCCAGTTGTGTCAAAAAGGAAAATAATACTGTTTTCTGAATAAAGTTATGTGATTAAGTGGGATAATTATTAAGCAATTAATTCAATACTCAGAGAGAGTAAGTACTTAGTAAATGGTAGCTGTTATTTCCATGGTTTCTAGCAGAAGATGAACCACCAACCTTGCCAATATGCTATAGAGGGTGGAATAAAAAAACTACCAAAGTCTCTTTCCAATCAGTGAATCTTATACTGTAGAAAATCATATATTCTCTAATTCTGCCATTTAAGTGAACACCGATTCCAGGAAATAATTATGTAAGAAGAAAACTTCCTGAAAGGAACTTTAATATGCATTTTTGCTAGCTTATTGTTTTAGGGATCAGAAAACAAATTGTAAATACTATCTTCAGAAGTGATATTTTTTCTAGTATGAAACTCTTCCACATTTAGGTCACAATTTCTTTGATGATATTTCCATCTTTCACAGAAAAACTCAAACAGGGACATGAATCCATACTAACATACCACTCTACCTTGATCTCTTACATGAAATTCTGTGAAGCTCCTGGGGCACTGTCTGGGTTGGCCTCAAATACTGCATAGTCTTTGAAAGAGCATGACCTTTTTCTAGTTCAATATAGTTTTTAAGGATACTTTTCTACTCTCCCTAGTTACATGATGGATAAAAGTTTTTAACAATTTGACAGTTATTTACTGCTATTACTCATGGCATTTAGCATTTGGGGGGGGTTTACTGCATAAGCTCTTTGATGGAGATTATAAACACCCTGTAAGAATCACAATGTTCTGAATAAACAAATGCATAAAAGTCTTTTTTTAAAGTGGAAAAGATATATTCATTTTATCTTATAAACAAATAGTATATTTTCCAAATGAAACCCAATCTGAAATGCTAATACAATTTTAAAGCACTTTCATACCTGTGATAAATATCATATCTTATCAGTTCTGTGCACTTTTTGGCAAAATTGTTATTATAACAAAAACAGAAGTACAACTTCAAAAAAGTGAACTTTTTACATTTATTGACTGTGGTAATCCTTTTTTAAATTCCTGGATGAGTAGATTCACTATTAATTATTTATCTCACTGTTGACTGCATTTTCCTTCACACTAGGCAAGGGCCCTTTGAGAGCCTTGAATACCAATAAGGTGGATTCCAGCCAGAGATTTATACAGTCAATGATCCTGTGCTCACAACAATCCAAGAGATGACTCAGGCAGAGGCTGTGGGCAAGTAATAAGTCTCAGTGGTGTTGGAAGCAATAAATTCATGAGAATCAATGATCTTAACTCAGGATTAATCCTCTGTTTTGGAATCTGCATAGCTTTGTTCATTTCTCTGGTGAGAAAAATAGAACTATTGCATGCTCTGTTTCATGTCATTATGAATCCGTATTTATTTACTACATTTGTATTTACATTGTGTTCCAAAGGCTATCTGGAGTCAGAGGAAAGAAGTAATTTCAACTTAAAGCCAAAATTCCTAGAGAGAATTAGCTATATGATTCTAGACAACTAAGAGTAGTAGCTATAACTTACTTTGGATTTCATTAGCAGCTGTGATTCTTCTAAGAACTTCATATGGAATATTTTTATGATTCTTCCCTTTTTCTAACTTGCATAAAAGGAAAACAAACCACATATGATTTAAGTAACTTGTCCAAAGTCACTTAGTTTGTGTGAGGGAGAGCTGAGATTCATATCATGGCAATCTGGCTCCAAGGTCCACATTCTTAACAATTGTACATCTGCCTTAATTATGCCATTCGATACTACATAAGTAATATACTTATAATTTTTATACTAACCGGATATTATTATTTTTCTCAAACTAACTCTTACTAAACCTAAAGAAATGTATTATACAGAATTATGAAATATAAAATACAAGGAATAAACTACTACTATTATCATTGTTATTGTAACAACAAGTGTTTCAAATATAATTGTTTTAGCAATGGTATAGTTACAATTTATAGTATCAATTCCATTTTAGAGATGAGGAAAATAAAATTTCCCAGAAGTTAAATATTTTGTCAAATCACCCATAGTCAAGGAGCAGTAGGGTTAAGAGTCAACTTTACATCTTCTTAACTATAAATCCAAATTATTTTAATGAGATTATACTGCTTTTACTAATCACAGATAATATTTCTAAACCATTTGGAAGTTTAATCTTAGAATTTATCTTTAAAGAATAGCTATTTATTAAAAGTACATTTGTTCTAAAACTATATAGTAAATCTCTAAAATATATTAATAGTGTTAGGAAAAATTAAAATAAGCTTGAGGAAGAAAACAGACCAAATAATATTATGCCCTTTATGAATCTATCACTAATAAACTTACTAGCATGTACGAAGAGAGAAGGGGAAGAGCAGAATGGAGTGGAGGGAACCACATCAAGAGATGTGTGCATGTTTGCATATATATGAACACACTTTGAGTCTCACTTCAATGTATAATCTTATTATACATAAAATTTCTAGAAAAAAACTCATTTTAAAGAAGAAAAAATAAAAGAGAGAAAACTCTCTTATTATCCCCCTTCTGTAATGCCTGAAGTTTCTTAAGGAATATATAGTCACTTTCTACTTCAGAGGGGGTTAATGTGGATTGAACCCAGTGGTGTTCTACCTCAGAGCCACACTCAGGCCTGTTTATTTTAAGATAGGATCTTGATAAGTTGCTGAGGGTTTTGCTGAGTTGCTGAGGTTGGCTTCGAACCTACGATTCTCTTGTCTCAGCCTGGGAAGTACTGGAATTACAGGCATGTGCCACCATACCTGCCGATGACTTCCTATTTCAAAACATTATAAAATATGTACCTTAATTCAACTAAAAGCTCACATTGATTTTCTTTTTTTTTTTTTTGGCAATCACTGAACAGAATATGATATATGCATAAAATGTCTTCTCCATAAGATAGACGACTGATTTCTGCAATTATAAGTAACAGTTGGATAACAAACCTTTATTAACTACATGAAATCATCTCGAAAGAATCTGTATTATCAGTGGTCTGTGCACAAGAGAGTGCTTTCTTGTTAATTGCAAATATGTGTGTGCATAAAGTCTTCAATAGAGGCAAGGAGGGAAAATTACAGCTAGGAAACAGAATTGGAATTAAATATGTCAGCTTAAAACAATTGAAGTCCAGTTCCTCATGGCCCTATTATTCCAATCCAAGTTGAAAGTGCCATAAGTAATAGGTATTTAATATGCATATATAATGCAGCAATTGCAGTCACATGGGTAGTTTAACATAACATGACTCCTATAATATCAATGAGAAACCCATTTGATAAGAAAATACTCAAATCAAGTCTTAAATCAGAGGACCATTTTAATAGCACAGATACCTAGGGACAAAGGATCATGATAATTCACTTTATTTTACCAAATTAATTATAATAAACTAGGACTTTGACTAAAGTAGGAATAATAGCATAAGACCTGCCATGGTAGACAAAACCAATATTTCAAACTAATAATTTATAAAGTCATGGCAGTAACGGGTAATTGAGTCTACAAACATCAAGGTGAGGTGGATTAAAGTGGATTTAAAATGACTTTTAGAATGCGGATGTAAAAATAGCTCAGGACTTTGGGACTTTCCATTTCTTTACAGAGGATTCCAGGAATAAATAAAAAAAGATAGGACCAGAAAAAGCAAAATTACCATCTTACTGTGGGTGGACTTTTGCCTTGAATCCTCGACCTCTCTAATGGTCTAACTAGAAGAAGTGAAGATTTCTAAACAAGGTGAGTCCAAAAAGGCCCAAACCAAAGTAAGCTCAATGATCTGTTCAGCCTAAATCCTTCCCAAATCCCAAACCCAATTTTAAATTTCAATGGAAAATAAGGCAGATCACACGTACCGTACCTGTTTATAAAACATAAAGAAAAAATCAGTTTGCCCCAAGGCCAAAAGCAGAGCTGTCCTGGATACCCTGTCTTAGAGCTTTGTAATAACTCTAAAAGGATCTCCCTGTGCTGTGTGGCATAGACAACTTTTAAAGAAAGATGTTACTATAACCTATAATTCTTTAAAATACCTCCCTTTTGAGCTGTGTCCTATTTAATATTTGGAACTTGAAAAGTTTTAATTAAAACTCTTCTCTCTGCAGAAGTTGGGGCCAAGTGATCAAAGCAGGAAACTGAGAAGAACTTTGATGTCCTCCAAAAGAGCAGCATTCCCCTGACACCACAATAATAGACACCACAATCAACCAAGAGTTTGAGAATCCTTCCTTGGGGAGGTGATCATAGATTATCAAAGAAGATCTGCCCACAACTTCTGGAAGTCTTGCACTACAATTAAAATTGGGATTTTTTTTTTTTTTAGATTTTTATTGGTGTAATAAAAATTACACATCATAGTGAGATTCAAAGTAATACATGCATATGCACAGAACATTTCTTGGTATGGTTCTTTCCTAACCCCATTCTGATATCCCCTCTTCCTACCTCCATGAACATACTAGTAAGGTATCAGTGATGCCTTCATATAGGGACATAATATGATTTGTTCAGTTTCCATCCTCAAGACTCCTTTTTCTCTTCTCCTCTTCTCTCCTCTGGTCCTTTTCCACTATTCCACTTGTCTTATCATAAAGTTATTTTTTCCTATTTTCTTGTAATCAAGAATATGAAGAAAAAGCTTATAGAATGAGAGAAAATCTTTGCCAGCTACTCTAATAGAGGAATAATATCCAGAATACATAAAGAATATAAAAAAGTTGACATCATAAAAATGACCCAATAAAAAATAGGCAAATGAACTTAATAGACATTTCTCAATATAAATAAAAGTGACCAACAAATATATGAGGGAAATGCAAATCAAAACTATACTAAAAGCCCATTATTATGAGCATACTTAGATCATGGAAAACAACACAAGCACAGTCTCAGTCATTTCAAGAACATTTATTATAATCATGACCAAGGCAGATTTTTTTATATTTATTCACCTCCATGCAGACTTTATACTACGTATGATATTTTCAAGCTGAGAGAGATTAATATAACCTGGAAAGCAGGTTGGGCAGTCCATTTACTGTGGAGCTCAGCTGGCTGCGTAGGCATCTCTGGTCCAGGTTAATTTTGAGTCTTCATTATCAGTGGTGGGAATAGCAAGGTGGCAAGGCGTCTTGGCTGAGGATGCTGAAAATTTTCAGCCTCAGGTGCTGACAATTATAGTCCTCCTGCTGCTACAGACTCCACGTGGTTGTCAAGGTACTCCTGGTCAGCAGGCCTATGCAAAAAGTTCCCTAGTAAGCCTTGAGTGTTGCACTTTGTGACTGGTGTCTGTGTATTGTTCCTGATACCTGGGTGTGCTGTTGCCATGCTTGTGTCTGCTGCAAGAGTTAGGCTTGAGAACTGTGCATCATGCTGAAATGTGATGAACTTAACTCTCTTTGGGAGATTTGGCTTTAACGGAGCATGTGTGTGTGTGTGTGTGTGTGTGTGTGTGTGTGTGTGTGTTACTGGGGATTGAACCAAAGAGCATTATACCTCTGAGATACACCTGCAGCCCTATTTTATTTTTTATTTTGAAAAAAGTGTCTCACTAAGTTGCAGAGGACCTCACTAAGTTGCTGAGGCTGGCCACTAACCTGTGATACTTCTGTTTCAGCCTCCCAAGTACTGGGATTACAGGCATATACTACTATACCTGGCTAATGAAGCCTTTTTTAGAAAGAAATGTATGCTCCATACACCCCATCAAACTTCAATTAGAATGGAAATCATAAAAAAATACAAACAATAATAAATTCTGGTGAGGATATGGGGGAAAAGGAACACTTGTACTCTGTTGGTAGGATTGTAATTTAGTACAACCATTATGGAGATCAGTATGGAAGTTCCTCAAAAGTCCTGGAAAGATACTGTTATATAACCCAAATATACCACTCCTTGGTATCTTTTCAAAAGAGTTAAACTTAGAACTTAGATTTTATTTCCAGAGCATTTAAAATAGTTCAGGAAAGCACACTAAGTTTATTGAAAATTCATCTGAAGCATAAATCCAAAAATCCATCCTGAGTATCACTTCAAAATTTTCTGTAACTCAGCAAAGCTGATAGAACATTGTGTTTATAAGGGGATATCACAGCTTGAAAACAACACCACACCAATCAGGTAAACACAGCAGCAGGGTGTTAATGTTACCTAGCTGGTAACAATAGACAAACTTCTGCAAGCAATTTCTTGTTGCCAAAGAAAATGTAAAATCCCCAATTCAAAACTTTTTTTCTTCCATTTTCCCCAGAAAGGTTCCTGCTCTTCCTCTTACTTCTTATTCTACCCACTACCAGCCAGATGGGTTTTATCTGCAGCAGCAGCCTGAGCCACCTGTCACTGAAACAGGTGGAACTCTCTCTGCACGCCAAAGCTAATTCCCCAAATTGCTAATGGATCCAGCATTTACAAATATCCCATGGTCAATAAAGCCAAAAATATATTCAAGTACTAGTGCTACATCAATAAAATTTAGAAACATAAGTATCATCAAGTCATTAGAGCAGTTTAAACTCAAGGTACCCATTTTATTCTGCAGTAGTATTTTTCAATCAGCAGTAATGTTCCCAGAACTCTAAGATGTATACCTATACTAGTTTATTAGACATAAACCATAGCAAAAAAAAAAAAAAAGTTACCATTTTGGGTAAGGTGAGTAGAAAGAAAAGGAAAACAAAATTACAGGAAAGAAATATATTTCCCTTGCTGTTTTTCTCTACTTTATATAAACTGATGCTACTGATCTACAACCCATGACTGGTAAATATAAATTTCATTCATTTGACAATATGATTCCCATTTCCTGGAAAAATAATTTTCATTCATAAAATGAGGAAATTGAAACCCAAGGAACTTCTGCCTTTTTGCATATTGAGACAAGTATACATTAGTCCCCTAGACGTTGCCTCTTAAGTTCAGTATTTCTTCCCACCCCTCTTCCTGATCTTAGTGTCTGTGAAGATCTGAGCATAGTCCTGCTATCAGGACACTTTAACGTATTCACCATACGATCTGAAGCAAATTGCAGAACCTCTTTTAAATGCAGCTCAGTCATCTATTAAAAGGACATAATTGCCTGGTGTGGTGGCCAGGCCTATAATTACAGTAGTTGGGAGACTGAAAAAGGAGGATCAGAGGTTCTAGGCCAGCTGTGGTAACTTAGCAAAATCTCATTTCAAAATAAAATATGGGTGTAGCTCAAAGGTAGAGTGTCCCTGGGTTCAATCTCCCATCTTACACAAATTTAAAAAAGACAATTATAGCACTCTTCTTTATATGTTGACATTAAGGATTAAATGAGGTGATGAAAATAAGATGCTTAGTGCAGTGCCTTGCACACAGCAGGGACTGGGCATGTTTTCAATAGGCCACACTCCAAATAAATTTCCTTCCCTTGAGGGTCTCCAGCTATTCTCACTTGTGATTTTTTTATCTTTAGCAGAAGGCAGTGGGGCCCTAGGACAAGAGGAATAGCACAATTGGTGAAACACAGAAAAGAGATGGGGTGAATTTAGAAAATATGGATATGTTAAATCTCTAGCACCAAAAAGGGTAAGCTCCAGAACTGTGCCATAAGTTGATACATTTTGCAAAGGTTTCCTTTTATTGAAAATTCACACAATTCCATGTGGTGCTCCAGGTTCTGGGATTTGATTACACATTGTCTTGGTAAGTATTATACTTCTACATAAGCAATTTACCCTAGTAAGAGTGGAAGTTATTTAAAATCAGGATCCTAACATTTTGACTTCTTTGGTAATTTGTACCTTCAATATCTAATATAGTACAAGATACTGAGGGTTTATTTTCTTGTTGGTTAACTAATGATTGTGTTGTGTCTCAATGAACTATGAAGTTATGGGTGAAATATTGTAGGAAGAGGGTAGACACAGGAAAATGTGTTACAAAAGTGATGAATTCAATGAAATGCATAATTATTGATTTGGAATTATAATAATATTATGACACTTTTACACTCTTAAACTACTTTAGAGTTGCTTTTTAGATATTTTTATAATGGCATAATTTTACCTAAAATAAAATTTCAAGAAATGATTGGACATAGAACGCATATTAACATACCTAAATAAGGAAATAAATAATTTTTCATTGTCTTAATCATAGGTGAGACAAACACTGACATCTGTAGTCTTTAAGGCAATATTTATAGAATATGTATCTCTTGAATTACATTGTAATATTGTAATCACAGAGTAAACCACTTCTTTTTTTTTTTTTTTTTTTTTTAAAGGTACTGGGGATTGAACTCAGGGTCATTCTACCTCCGAGCTATACCCCCACCCCTATTTTTTATTCTTTATTTTGAAACCGGGTCTCGCTAAGTTGTGGAGTGCCTCACTAGGTAGCTGAGGCTGGCCTCGAACCCGGATCCTCTGGTCTCAGCCTCCCGAATGCTGGGATTACAAGCGTGCGCCACCACGCCCGGCTTAGTAAACCACTTCTTGTGATGGTTGTGGTTCTTAATAATTCTATGTCTTTTTTGCTTGTGAATTTGTGATGTGGAGTATTTTTCATTGATGTTCACTCCTTTTGTGTAAATTTCTTTAACTTTTATATTGTCTCCCATTAAAATGAAAAAAAAAATTAGTGTTGGTCAAGTAGAGCTAGAATTCCAACTAAAGTTTTGTTTCAGTTAAACATTCTTTTTCTAAGGTTTTTTTTTTTTTAGTTCACCTTTAATGACTTCTCCTCCCTTGGAAGAGTGAGGCTTCTACGTTATTTCCACATGTCCTCAGGCAAAGAGAACACCATTCCTCTCCCATGTGAGTAGGTCATTCGTTTGGGGAGAAAGTTAATGTGTGTTAGATGACTCTACACACTCTCTGCACAATGCAGAGTTGACCGTGGCTTGGTCTCTTAAGAAGAAGTGAAGGACATAGAGAGGAAATCAGATTTAAAAAAATCTAACTGACATACTACTGGCACCTACCCATTTTGATAACTGTAAATAAATATTTATTAATGAGAAAAGAGATCATTATAAAAATAATTTAGAAAAGAGAAACACTCCACTTTAAATCTTGTTGACAAAGTAATTTAATATGGAGCCTTAGGGTTATGCATTTTTTGCCACTTTTATTTAACCTGTTTTCTTAAAATATTGTTTTACTTCATTTAACTGATACAAAATACTTTATTAGGCATTATTATAAATTGCTAATTAGAACATTCATAATGTTATTTGACTTTCCCCAAACATTATAAGGAGTTTATGTGTTGTTTCATTTATTCACGCAAAAAATGTAATGAGAGTGAATATGATTATAAAAGTGGGTGGAAAATACTGTGTACTGGGTGAATGGAGAGGTAATAGGAGAATTAAACATAGAAGAAAGATGTAATGGGAGAAGAAGTTACTGTTTTTCTTTTTTGTGGCAACGGAGATTGAACCCAGGAACTTTCACCTCTTAGCTAGATAGACCCTTGCTCTATTTTATTTTTATTTTTGGTTTTATTTTTATTTTTGAAACAGGATTTCACTAAGTTTCTTAGAGACTCACTAAGTTGCCGAAGCTGGCCTTGAACCTGTGATCCTCCTGTCTCAGCCTCCCAAGTACTAGGATTAGAAGAGTGCTTCACCATGCCCAGCTGGGAGAATAAGTTAAATGGGTTCATCTCCCTGTAAATGGCCTGGAGAAGTTTGGTAGTGTAAGTGAAAAGAGACTTCTAGCTTGTAGGAAGATGAAAAAGCATATGACTTACTGTGACCACAGCTCGAGTAATAAAATAAATGAAATTCCATCATAATCATAGCCACTTGTTGAACCAGAGGTAGAGATAATATGATTACTCCAGTTGCCTCTGAGACTTCATATACTTGTAGACTCAGATTAAAACTGAGAAACTGACCATAACCAAGTGCCTATTGAGTCTTTTCTCCTAGTTACAACAACAAAATAAACATCAAAATTTGCAGATGAGGCCAGTGCACTTTACAGACTAAGGTCATGCAAGGAATTTCTCACTTTACAATTATATTCACTATGCACCTCTAATGAGTCATATGTATAAGAAGTCTGTATTTGAATTGAATTTCTTGATATTACATTGATAAAAGAATCTTTAAAACATATTTCAAGTATTATTCATAAGTACCAAGAAAAGAAAGAATATCTCCTAGAATGATTCCATAAAGCTAATCAAGAGGAATGATTAATGAAAAATTATCCAGGTTAAAACACTGCCTATGGAACATAAACATATTTTTAGAAGACAATTGCATAATAATCTACTTTTAGATAATTCAACTGATTGTTCCTTTTTAATCAACACTTGAAGATCAAGAGGAATAAACTTTCTAATTTTATAATTTACAGATTTTAGTTCATATCTTCTTTAAAATTATTAATTTGATGTCTTCCAGAGTTATATTTAATTTCAAATAAAATAAGACAGTTCTATAATTAGAAAAATCTACTTAATCTCAATTGGACTCTTTCTGA
Organism: Graphiurus murinus; assembly: GCA_004027655.1. Taxonomy (NCBI): domain Eukaryota; kingdom Metazoa; phylum Chordata; class Mammalia; order Rodentia; family Gliridae; genus Graphiurus; species Graphiurus murinus. Next base: position 40,235 of record PVLC010003004.1, read on the forward strand.
TAAATACATAAACTACAAAGTAGCCAAGGACATAATTATGGTTTTCTAGCATGTGAAATGAAACAGTTGAAATGTGCAGTAAAATGTTCTACTTTTATGAGAACAAGTACAAAAATATCTTTTATAATAAAATAACACAAATATAAAAAGTAATTTTTAGGCAAGATTTTCCTATGTTACAAACTAAAAACTAGTTTAGAAACCTAACTGGGAAACTAGGTATAATCTTTCTTATCTTTTTGGCTAAGTTCAGGTAAAAATCCCTGTACATTATATAAAATACAAACGAAAGCAGACTCTTAGAGAGGAGATGCAGATAGTCTAGGGATCTTTGGATTGAGGAAGAACATAGTAGTGCTTTCCCATGTTTTCTTTATACATTATCTATGTCATATTTGGCTTTGTGGAAGCCATCAAACACAGACACAGACACAGACACACACACACACACACACACACACACACACACACACACACACACACCTCTAAGAAAGGCCCACTTCTTTAGAGACAAGATCAGGAAAGATACAGACTAAAAAGAAAGAAAATATTTAGATAATAATCTTTGTATTCTTGCAAAACATCAGAAGAAACAATGGGCCCACTTGCATCTCACACTGGCAAAGGCTGAGTCTGTAGTGGACTCTCATAAGAGTGTAATGAAGCACTTTCTTACCCTGATGGCATGGTGTCAGAGAAAGCCATGTGGGGAGTTTAGAGCTTTTACCCCACAATTCAGTGAAAAGGCCTTTCCCACTCCTTGAAGCATCACAGGAAAATCATATGGAGAGACTTGACTACCACTCTAATCCAGTTATGAGGGGGAAACCTTGTCTCTACCCACTGAGTAGCATCAGAGAAGCTATCTTGGAGAGTTAGGACCATCACCACCAAACAGAATTAACTAGAACACACCCTCCCCCTTCTAAACATCCAGCCCTTGAGGGAGGGGAGGCTATATGGTTAACAGTAGTAGCAGTAAGACACCCTTGTCCTCTCAGGCAGGCTCTTTTCCTCACAGGCCTTCTGGTGAACATGACCTCTTACCTCTGACCAGCAAGAACAAAGGACCCCTTAGTCTGTAGCCAAAATTGAGCGAGTAGCCTGGGTGTCCATTCCCACCTTGTAGTGCTAGGTATGTCTTCCACAGGAGCAGTGGAGGAAGAGGCCTGCTAAAATATATGTGTAAATAAGTGGCATAATCTCATAGCATAATACTAAATGTTCAGATTTCAATTGAAAATCATTCTCTATATAAAGAACCAGGAAAACCTCAATTTGAAAAAAAAAAAAAAACATAGTCTATAGATGACAGTTGCAAGATGATGCACTTATTAAAATTATCTGTCAAAGGCTGAAAGTAGTCATCATAAAAATGCTTCAATGAGCAAGTATGACTTGATGAAACAAGAGAGAAAGTCTCAGCAAAGAAAGGAAATATAAACAACAAAATAAAAATTTAGAATTCAAAACTACAATGATCAAAATAAAACATACTGGATACAATTAATAATCCTCAACATAGTATGGAGTAATAGCAAACGATTTTACATTTTTGTCACTAGAGTCCTAAAAAATTAGAACACTGAATTTGTAATTTTTAAAAGCTTCCAAAAGCAAAGGTCTCTAGGATCATATTTCTTAATTGGAGAATTCTATTTAGGGATTGAAGAAAAATTAGCAGAAAGTCTACAAACTCACTTCTAGAAATTGTTCCAGGAAAAACATTTCCAGATTCATTTTATGAAGCTGGTGTACCCTGAAGCTAAATCAGATACAGGTATGGAGGGTGGGAGAGAAGGAGGAAGGAAGGAAGGAAGGAAGGAAGGAAGGAAGGAAGGAAGGAAGGAAGGAAGGAAGGAAGGGAGGAAACAATATCCTTATTGAATGTAGACATAAAATTTTTGAAAGTGTTAACAATAGAGTTCTGAATATGAACATATATATATATATATATATATATATATATATATGAACTATCATCTAGTATAATTTATCACAGAGATACAAGACTGGTTTGAAAATCAATCAATATAACTCATTATATTAATAAACTAAAGAAGAAACCCCAAAAGATAATAATCACATTGATGGAAAAAAAAGCATCTGAAAAAAATTCAACACCCTCCACAATAAAATATACTAGAAAACTAGTAATAATGGGGACATCCTACATCATGACTAAGGACATCTACAACAACAACAAAAAGGCAGGTAGCATCTAATTAAAAATGAAAGAATGAATGATTTCCCTACTAAGATTGAGAACTACCCAAGGTGGCGGCTTGTATCACCCTTATCAAATATAGTGCTGGAAGTTCTGTACAATTAATTAGGCAAAAAAAGAAAAATAATAACATGTAGATCAGAAGGGAAGATAAAACCTGAAACAGAAAATTAGGCTGTTAAAATTTTCAACCACCAGATATTAATGTGATATGATTCTACTTAAAGAAAATTCTTTAAATGACAAAATTGTAGAGATAGGTAATTGAATTGTTTGGAATTGGGGATTCATTGGGGATGGGAAGTTGAACTTGACTATAAAAGAGAAATCTGTGATGATGGAATAATGCTATGTCTTGATAGTGGTGATGATTAAAGGAATCTCCATCTTTTAAAAGATTACATAAATTTATACCCATATATGGTGTCAATGTCAGATTTCTAGCTTTTAAATATTATTTATGTAAGATATAATCATTTGGAGAATTGAGTAAAAGGTAGATGAGCTTAATAATAAAATGTTTGCAACCTTCCATTAATCTATAAAATTTGTTTCTTAAAATAGAAACTTATAAAAACTAATATAGGAGATGCAGAAATCTTTAATGATAAAGATCATTATGAAGGTTTTTGAGATAGACCTAGAGCAAGCAGTAAGAAATGGAAAGAATTCTATTAGCAAAATAATTGGTTTCATCAAATTGCTCTAAAGTCAAAGTCAATGGAAAAAGACTGTTTTTTATTTTATCTTAATACAGAGTTAACTTTTATTAATGCATTAGTTACAGCAGTCATTATAACTTTAAATTTAAATTGCCACAAATGGCAAGATTTTTTTTATGACTGAATAATTTTTCATTGTGTGTTTATGCCACTTTTAAGGGTTAAATGAGAAATGTGTGCATGGATGTCTTTACCTATACTAGCTTGTACCTAACAAAGATGTGTAATTACAATGCACCAAATAAGGGAAAGATGAAAAATAAATAAATAAATAAATAAATAAATAAATAAATAAATAAATAAATAAAAAGGAAAGTGCAAGGCACATTACCTCTGACTTCATTTAACTTACACAACAACCTACAAAGCAGAAAACTGAAGGTCAAGGATCTCAAGCAAATTAACCTAAGTATCAGGTAAAATGTAGTAAAATCAGGATTTAAAGCTCAGTCTGATCTCTTAAAAATCCTATCTCTTAGCCAGGCATAGTGGCACATGCCTGTAATCCCAGTACTTGGGAGGCTGAGACAGGAAGATAGCAGGTTCAAGGACAGTCTCAGCAACTTAGCCAGGCCCTCAGCAACATAGTGAGACCCTGTTTCTAAACAAAACATAAAACAGGGCTGGTGATGTAGCTCAGAGGTAAACCACCCCTGGGTTCAAATCCCAGTACCACACACACACACACAAAAAGTCATATATCTTTAACATATTCCAAAGTTATCAAGGCCGAGGAAATGTCTGATAGAAAATTCAAGATATTATTTTTTAAGAGCTCAGTGAGCTCCACAAGAACATGATAAACAGTAAAAATAAATAAATAAATAAATAAATAAATAAATAAATAAATAAATAATCCATGCATCTGGTGTAGAATATTTAGGTTGTCTTCCAATATGTATAAACTTTGAGGACATTAGGCTGAGTGAAATAATACAATAGCAGAAACACACAATGCATCATTCCATTTTTATGACATATCTTACTTAGTCAAACATAGAAATAATGGGTGCCAGAAGCTGGTGGGGAGGGAACAGAAATGGGGAGTTGCTATTCAATGTGTGTAGAATTCCAACAATGAAAGAGTACAAAAGTTCTAAAGACACAATAAACGATATTGTGCTTATAGACAACAATAATGTACTGTATACTTTAAATTTGTAAATACGGCAGATCCCACAATATGCATTTTTACCAAAATAAAAATATTTTATTGCTTTAGAAAATATCTTTCTCCAACAATGCTACTCAAATTGTGGTCTCCAAACTATGATAAAAATAAACTCTGTTAAAGGTTTACACCAATAAAAACCATGGTTACATCCACCATGCTGACAAGCATTCTGTTTCAGATATCCGACAGTTTCTTAGTAGTCATATCTTGCTGATGAAGAAATTAATGCATGAATTACATTTAGGACTAACTATTTTACTTCTCAATGTACTGATAACAGTTTGGGAACTAGTTACTTTGAGTAGTAAGGTTTCTTTTATTCTTTTTGTATATATTTTTAAGAAAGATTATCAAAGTCAGGTATTGTGGTACATGCCAGTAATCCCAGCATTTGGGAAACTAAGACTGGAAGATCACAGGATGGAGGCCATCCTCAGCAAATTAGCAAGAACCTTAGCAACTTAGAAAGACCCTGTTTCAAAAAAAAAAAAAACAGCTGGAGGTATAGCTTAGAGGTAGACTGCCCCTTCACCCCATAAGTGATCTAATACAGAAATTACAAAAAGAGAGGCAGGATGATTTCCGCATTTTTACACACATGCATGCACAAATAGGAAGATCCGTGTTCTGATATGGTCAGGAA
>PVLC010003004.1:50000-104347 GCA_004027655.1 Graphiurus murinus
GAAAATTCATGTGAATTACTTTCCAATTGAAATGCCTATTTTTCTAAATGACTCCATTACCTGGATTTTACTCAGCTCTTTTTTCTAAAATGTCCCAATACCAACAAATTGGATAACTTAGAAAAATTGAATACATTCCTAAAAACATACAACCTACAAAGAATGAATCATGAAGAAACAGAAAATCTCAACAAGCTAATAATGAGTAAGGAGATTATATCAATAGTAAAATATTGACCATTAAAAAATGCCCAGAATAAGATGGCTTTATAGTAGAATTCTACTAAATGTTTAAAGAAGAACTAACAATTCCAATTATTTGGAAGAGTTCAAATTTTCCCTAAATTTTAAGTACAATGAATATGTCCAAATCTACTTTTGAGGACAGCATTACCCTGATATTAAAGGTAGACAAATATGCTACAAACAATAACTTTTATAAGCTAGTAACTCTAAAGGACAGAAATACAAAACTTGCAAACAAAATTCAACAACTTAGAAAGATCATTCCCTGTGAGCATGTGGGATTTATCTCTGGGATGTAAAGACATTCAACATATGCAAATCAATAAATATGATACACTGTATTAACAAATGATGTACAAAATCATATGATAATCTCAATAAAAACAAAAAACTGAAAGAAAGGACAACCTTTTCAATAAATAACGTTGAGAGAACTGTCTATACGTGGAAAAATGGAATTAAATCCTTACATCTCATCCTGCACAAAAGTCAACTATAGATGGTTCAAAGACTTAGAAATTAGACCAGAAACTTTGAAACTGCTAGAAGAGGGTATAGGACCAACACTCCAACATATAAGTACAAGTAGAAATATCCTCAATAAGACTTCCTTAATAAAACTTCCTCAGTAAAAACCCAGGAAATTAAAACAAGAATTAATGAATGGGATAGCATTAAATTGAAAAGCATCTGTACAGCAAAAGAAACCATCAAGATTCTACAGAGAGAACCTACAGAATGGGAGAACTTCACCACCTAGATATTATATATTCTAGATATTGGACAAAGGACAAAGGTCCAATATCTAGAATATATAAAGAGATTAAAAATCTTAACACTAAAAGGTAACCAAATAACCCAATTAAAAATGGGCAACTGAACTGAATAGACATTTTTTCAAAAGAAGAAATGCAAATGGCCAACAAATATATGAAAAAATGTTCATCATCTTTAGCAATCAAGGAAATGCAAATCAAAACTACACTGAGTTTCCATTTCACTCTAGTTAGCATGACAATTATCAAGAACTCAAATAATAGCCAAGCATGGTGGGACACACTTGTAATCCCAGTACTTCGAAGACTGAGACAGGAGGATCGCAGGTTCACAGCCAACCTCAGCTATATAGTGAGGCCCTCCACAACTTAGTGAGACCCTGACTCAAAATAAAGAATAAAAAGTAGGTCTGGGGGTGTAGCTTAGAGGTAAAATGCCCATGGGTTCCATCCCCAGTACCACACACACACACAAAAAGAACTCAAATAATTGTAAATGCTAGTGCGGATATGGAGAAACCGGAACTCTGCTACACGGTTGTTGAAAACACAAACTAGTACAACCACTTTAGAAATCAGTGTGGTGGTTTCTCAGAAGATTGAGAATGGAACTAACATATGACTCAGTAATAGTGCTCTTGGTCATGTTACCAAAGAAAATAAAATCAGAATATTGTAATCATACATTCATATCCATGTTCATAGCACTACAGCTTACAATAACCAAATTATGGAACTAGCCTACATATTCATCAATAGATGAATGGATCAAAAAACTTTGGTATCTACATACAGTGGAATTTTACTCACCCATAAGGAAGAACAAGATTATGCCATTTGCAGGAAAATGGATGGAACATGAGACTATCATGCTAAGTGAATACACCCTGTCCCAAAGAACAAGTAGATGTATGTTCTCTCTTATATGTGGAAACTATAGAGATATTTGGCATAAAGGCAACATCAGATAGATAAGCAGAGATTCCAGGGGAGTGATTAATGGTGATTAGGGAAGAGGGATGGCAAAGTCATAAACATGCAATAGTATAAATAATGCTATGAATGTATACAAAATTTCAAATTTCAATCTCAAAGACTTGAGGGGCGAGGATGGGGGAACCTGGTTGGAAGGAAAATAAGAGTGTATTTTGCTAACACACTGTACCCCAATATGATGTAAAATTACAATATACCCAAATTAAAAAAGACAAAAAATAGAAAGGATTACATTTTCTCCTTAACTCTTTTTCCTGTGGTTTCTATAAAAAACCCTCTTTACCCGCATTGTCTCTCACCTGTTGCTACTTTGATTCTTTTAAAGTCTGTGCATTCCCTTCACCTACCTCAACTCCCTTGATCTCATTCCTCTTGATCTTCTGAAATATTTTCATTAGGCTTTTAAAATTCCATGTAGAATATCAAGATAAAGTTTTATATTCTCATTGTTTTCAGTGAACAGTCTCTTCATCTTTTTCCTATAATCAGATCTCAGACTTCACCTCTGACTATGACATTGTGGTAGGTTTTGCAAACATGCCTCTTATCTCACATATTTTAGAGTTTAATTATTTTTCTCTCTGATACTTATTGCATTCAGGTATTTCTCTCTCTCCACTCTCTAATATGAATCTCATGTTCTCTGTCACTAATCTATCATCACTCTGTTGATTTGTAGATATCTTTGATTCCCTATATTTTCAATGCCCACCTCTTGGATGCTGGCACTGGGGTCACTATCATTCTCTCCAATATCACTTCTCTTAAGTTCTTTACTATTTAATTAACCATGAAGATTCTTTGAATTTTCAAGTGTCTCAACCACTTGATCTCCTCCACTCTACCATAGCTGTATAATCTCATGAACATACCCAAAAACCCATCATAACCAATGACTACTGTGTTCTCCCTCCACAATTTCAACATCTTACCTTCCATGTCCTCTCTGGCTCACTCCTTCTAGTTCTTCAGCTCCAATGGTCTTTCAAAAGTCAGAACACATTTAATTTTGTGATTTGTCAATATTTCCTTAGCTCCTTAAACAGAAACTTCCCTCCTTCCTCAGAATAAATTCCATGGTCAATTATTATAATTGCTTTGCTCTTTTTCATATATTCTCAACCCTTTTGCCTTCTGGCTGCAGCCACACAAATAAATGTATCTAAAGAAAAGTACACAATCATGCTGACTGGCCACTTTTTGTAACTATGATCATTAAACTCAAACTGTTCCTTAATGTGGCCCAGTAATCAGACTTGATTTTGCTATTCCTATTCAGGCTTTTATTCAACTGGAGGACTGCTTCATAGTTTCTTGTTTCTTAAATTCCCCAAATCTTCTCCCTCATCTTCATTCTCATCATTTGCTTACTTGTCTGGCCATTTGCTCACTAATTCAATGCTGGCTCCATAATTTATAGAATTTGCTGAAAAATGAAAACTCAGGGCTTCTTGTTTAAAGAGTAGGGGAATGTACCATTAAAAACACTGACATATAAAGACTTTTACTTCCACAATCTTTCTATTTAAAAATATTCTTTTCTGAATGTCTTAAAATGTAATTTATCAGTATGGATTCTTCACTTATTTTTACTTTTTATTTATTTATTTTTTTGTGGTAATAGAGATTGAACCCAGAAGCATTCTATATCTGAGCTATATCTGTAGCCATTTATATTTTTGGTTTGGAAATAAGGTCTCGCTAGGTTGCCGAGGCTGTCCTTGAACATGTAATCCTCCCGTCTCAGCCTCCCAAGTATTGGGATTATAGGTATGTGCTACCACACCCAGCATACAACTTATTTTTAAAAGGCCTAATTGTAGAGTTGAATACCACATTTTAAATTATATTTCTATGTGCAGAGAAGTTCAGTTTCTATATCTGAGAAAGTATTCTTTGGATATTTCTTGCTGAGAAGAAAAACACTGTGTAAGGCATTGATAACTTCAGTTTATCCTGTTGATAAATCATTTTTTTTTTTAGTTTAAATGCTCACTCTTAAGTCCATGCTAAGTCTTTTCCAGTTGTGCCTTCTCATCTTTATAGTCTCCAAGATAGAATGTGAGGAATTTGTAGGACATCAGAAGGAGTCTGTGTTAAGTTGGGTGAAGTCGGTCAAACTCAGTGCATGTCTGTGGGAAGCTGAAAGAGAATGAGCAGAAGGACTCTGCTTTCACATCATAGAAGCAGAGGAAGCAGAGGAATGGTATATATCTGTGTGTGTGTGTGTGTGTGTGTGTGTGTGTGTGTGTGAGTGAGAGAGAGAGAGAGAGAGAGAGAGAGAGAGAGAGAGAGAGAGAGAGAGAGAGAAAGAGAGATTCACATTAAGGCTATACCCCCAGGGACCACTACTAGCAATCAAGGCCTGCCACCAACATGGTAGTCTTCTCTAGAAAAAAAGATCTGAAGGACATTCTAAATTCAACTATAACAAATGATATAATTATTTTATGCCATTATTGTTAATGTAATCGCCTTGTTTAATGCCATCAAATGTTCCATAAATGTTATTTACTATAAAGGAAAAACGTAAAACTAGTTTGAGATAAAGTATCACATGTACTTGCCAAATATTTCTAGTTTTCTCAGTATGGAACAGTTCCTCAATCTTTCTTTGGCTTTTGTAACTTTGATATTTGAAAAGTACAGAGCACTTGTTTCATAAAATGTCTCTCAGTTTGGGTTTGTCTCATGTTTCCACAATATTATATTCAGGTTATACATTTTTGGCAGAATCACCATGAATGACTACTTTCAAATTTGTAGCCTACTTATTTTTTTTCCTATAGTAATTAGCTACAAAGTCACTTTGTGATAGCAAGAAAACTCCTTGACTTTCTATCTAATCAACATTACTGGCAACCTTTCCTGTTTCTTTACCAGGAACAAGGAGATTCAGGAAACCTTCCTTGGTATCTATAAATGCCATGAGTCTCTGAAATATCTATAAATACTACAAGACTCTTCTACTGTCTAAATGCAGATGCGAACAAATTTTATCCTAAAATAACTTTCCTCATTCTTTGGAAAATGGAGATAAAGATCCTACTTCTCTTAACTTTCTTTTCAACTTAACATATTGCCTAGATAGAAAGAAAAGGAAACTGCATATGCAACACAAGAATAAAATTTGATGATTTAAGAAAAGAGAACATAAAGAGCTTCTTCAAAATTCAAAACATTACTGACATATTTAGAAAAAATAACAGTTCAAAGATAAAGCCTAGGAAAAATCCCAGAAGACAGAACAGGATGGAAATATATGAAGGTAATAAAGACCATGTAAAGAACAAATTAAATTAATCAATGAAGACCCAATACAGAGTACAAACAATTCTAATAATAACCAGGGTACTAACAAAGTATGAAGTCAACACAGAGATATTCTGAAGAATGATCAAATTAGTTGTTTTCCAACTTTATTTAAATTTGAATATCTATGAGTTTTGTAATCTGGCAAATTGACAGGCTTATAATCAGACACCTACAGTGATAAGAAGCCATGAAAATGAAACAGTTGGAGCAAATTTCTTTATTTTTTGTTGTGTTACCCACCCAATTTATGGTACTTTTTGGCAGCAGCTCCAGCTAATTAATATTCTCCCACCAATTATGCTCTTACTTATATACACAAGATAAATTAAAATATATGACCAACAAATAATTCTACACGGTTATTCACTTCAGACTAATTCATAACAGGCTAAAACTGGAAAGAACACCAATGCCCACTAGTAAATTAATGGATAAATAAATGAATTTTGGAATTTTATATAACGAAGTACTGTGTATTAATAAAAAGAATAAACTGCCGATATATATATATCGGCAGTTTGTATATATATAATATATACAAACATATATACAAATATATATATAAAATATATACATATGTAATATATATAATATATATATTATATATATAATGTTTTCATCCATATATATATATATATATGGATGAAAACATTAAAAAACACAGAATTTTGCTGAATGAAAGAAGTCAGGTCCAAAAAATCTTACTATTATGATCCCATTCATATGAAATTTTAGAAAATGGAAAACTAAGGTATAGTGTCAGAAATGTGATTAGAAGTTGTCAGGATTGAAGGATTGATTTTGAGATGGGCAGGGGCTCTTTCTGATGATGGAACTGTGTCTTGATTGTGCTAATGCTAATGCTTGCCACAATTCATTGAATAATGCACTTAAAATGGTCACTTTTAATGGTGAAATAATACCTCAATCAATTTGATTTTTCAAAAAGTATGAAAAAATATAAAAACTGAAAAGAATATCCATAGAAACAATGATATTTGCTTATATTGTTTCAGTTCTTGATGTCCATATTATTTTTTTTCCCTTAGAGAACATCCAAAATCCTTCTAGCATCCAAAGTCAATTTTTAATAGAAATACTCAGAATTTCTAGGATTTTCCCCAAGTTGTGCACAGATAAAGTTGTTGTGCAATTTGATAGTAAACTAAAAATCTAAGACTATAAATAAACTCAAGTATAATTTAAAAATATAATGTGCTGGAGGTTAAGATTGTTTTTTTAGTTAGAATTTGTTTACAATATCCAGTGTTCATTACTTTCATATAATGTTACCCATATAAATATATACTTAAAATGGAAAGTTCAGGTGTGTTCTTTTATTTTAAAAATTCCAGCTACTTAGCTATAAATATTTGTTTAGGAGAGCTAGTTGTGGTAGATTACTTCAGAGCGTCTTTGACTAATGAAGGCAAGTGAAAGTGTTAAAACCCTTTTGAAACTTAATTAGACCTATATTCTCAACCTATCTATCATACCTAAATTAGTATTTCTCAAACTTGGATGTACATGTAATTACTTCAAAAAATACTGACACTTGGATTCCATAGTGTTTTAATTCTTTTTAATTGTGCAGGAAATTGAATCTTAAAATCAGTCCCTGTTGGTTAACATGTCAGGAACATTGATAAATTCCTCAAATAAGCCAGCATTACTGAATGACTAATCATCTGTAATAAGGTAAAATTGATTCAGGATTATATAACGATGGATTTCATGTAGGAGCCACTTGGTTTCTTTGGATGGAAAGTATCTTAGACACTTTTCTGTTAATTATAACCTTTGCAAAGTTTTACCTGAAGCTTCTTTGTAGTTATAGAATTTTGGTATTGGTTGTTTTAAAGACAGAAAAGTAGTCTTATGAAGCATAAATCACTCTGGTTCAAATCATTACAGAGAATTGAGAAATATCATGGCATAGTTATTCATAGTGATATTTTCTGAGATTAATTTTATTAATAGAAATAATTTATACATTTAAAAGGTTTTATACTTTTAAAAGCTATCACTGCTAACCAATCAGTAAGTTCATGACTGTTTGGAGCTAAATTTTGTCTTTCTTGAATTCAGATGTTGAATTCCTAACTCCAGCTCCAGTACTTCAGAGTGTAGCTGCATTTGGAGATGGGATCTTTAAAGAGATAAAATGATGTCATTAGGGTGAACTCCAGTCCACCACAACTAGTCTCTATAAAGAAGAGAAAATTAGGACACAGACACAGAGATAAGACCATGTGAAGACACAGGAAGAGATTGCCATCTACAAACCAAAGGGAGGCTTCAGAAGAAACCTACCTTCTTGACACCTTGACCTTGGATTTCTAACCTCAGGAATTTTGAGCAAACTAGCTTTCAATTCTTTAAGTCACATTGGCTATGGTTCTTTGTTTTATCACCCTGAGAAAACCAGTGGTTAATTGTCAACAATAATGTTCAATAGAATCACTGGTAGCTAAATAAGTGATTAAATGGTGTCTATATTAATTAAATTATGATGGGAAGGAAGGATCAAGGAGTATTTGGTAAGTAGACACTGGTAAGCGCGCATGCATCCGCACACACAAGCATTCACGTTTTGTGAATCAAGTCCAGGGCTTTGAGCATGTTAGTCAAGCACTTTATGCCTGAGCTACTTCCCAAGACCATGATTTAATTTTTAAAATTAGGTTTTGATGTGAGTTTTAAATAATTAAGAATAGGCTTACATTGAACTCACTTCTGTTAAAACAGCTGCTGCAATGTTGCCTAAAAAAATAACTTGAAAACTGATAAACATGTCATGAATGCTTTACAGTCTATTCAGTTTCTATTTGTTATTATGGCAAGTATGCTCCTTAAATTATTTAGTATCTATTCCTCATAAAAGAAACAAAAATATGTTGGTTTAAATCTTTTTTATGTTCTATTGAAATAAAATTTCTTTTGTGTGGCTTATGCAGAAGAGATGTTATTTATTCTAATATTTCCATTTAGAACCAGATTTTGATATGTTCTTATTTTTTCATTGTCATAGCTTAGCCCCATAGAAAACAAAAATGATAGGACACTAGCAATTTCATAAAATTTCCAATTTTAATTTAACAATTCTAAAATTATTTGATTTTATTTCTTCAGAGAGAAAATACTGTATCAAATGTATATAGAGAAAAAAATTCCTGAACAGAAAGAATAAAAATAAAGCTGAGGTTACAGCAACTAACCACAGCAGGAACTCACCACCATTTAAATTTCAATTTTATTCAGTCTGTTATTTCCAAATGAGTTCTGTTTCTTGATAAACTAAAAATAGGAAATACACAGGTCACAAATAATTACATGCATGTTAGGGGTGTTTCTAGGAACTGACTACTACTGCTCAGGGTAAAACTCACTTTTAGACTTCTTGTTCCTGTAAATCATTCTTGAGACAAAAGAGGGTAGGGAGTTTAAGGCCAGAACATCATATACTAGAATAGATGGTCTGCATTCAAATCTAGATTTTATTCTTCTTGGCTTTGTGATGTTACAGTGTTGGGTAAATAATATTGTTTTAATATCTGTGGCATTTTTGCCTCAAAGATTTGTTATATCAATTAACTTAAAGCAATGGTAAACACTCAATGCTTCCTTCCTTATTTTCTTCCTTCTTTTTTTCCTTCCCTCCCTCCCTTCCTTCCATACTTCTTTCTTTCTTTTGGGGAAGGGGTACTAGGGATTGAATCCATGGGCATTCTACTTCCAAGCTTCATCACCATCCCTTTTTATTTTTTTGTATATGAAACAGTGTCTTGCTAGTTTGCTGCAAGACTCACTAAATTGCTGAGGCTGGTCTTGATCATACAATTCTCCTGTTTTATTCTCCCAAGTACTCGGATTATAGGTGTGCACCACCATATCTGATTTCAATGTTCATTTCTATCAGACATCATGTAATGCAGCTGTTTAGAAATCCTTATATCTTTCGCTATCTTTTTTGTTTTTATCAATTTGGTACTTGATTCATCTATTTTCTTCTCTATTCCATTTACTTTTTCCTCTTCCCTCCATCTTTTACACTGGTGATATTGGAACTTTGTATTCCAATTCCTGTTATTCTGTATCAACCACACTCTGATATGGTTCCATGTTAGTCTTTACTAGAAAATACCCAATTGGTGACACATTACAAGAAAACTACTCTGACCAATCACAGTTGTCTAACTTTTGATCCTTCATTTCAGAAGTGGATCATAGCCCTGAGATGGTGGATGGTTAAGGAAAAGAAGGAAATTTGAGGAAGGTAGTATCAAAGTATCACAATAAATCACAGCAAAATTTCCAAATGATAAAGAAGCTATTCAATTTTACCAACTTTCTCCAGACTTATCCCTATAGCCCTTTAGTTATTTCCATTGGGTCATTACTATATCATCTCATAACATGGTTACAGAAAATAAGGCCCTACCCTACCACCAGGGTAAGCTGCACAATTGCTATTGATCCTAATCCCACTCAGTATTTCACTCCTTTGAGTCACTCATTACTCCTAATAGTTCCTAAAATTTAATATTCCTGAATTCAAATAAATCTTTTTTGGAATCTGTAACATATTTAACCCTTGAGTATGTAACATATGAAATATGACATTATGTAATCATCTCCATGTATTACATATATCTATTAGATATATATATATTTTTTCAAATGGCCATACTACTCTGAGGAAAGACACTATAATTCTTCCAGTCCACTATACAGCCTAGAAACATGAAGGAACCTAAGAGGCATATATTAAGCCCTGATCCATTAGTAGCTACTTAATTAATTTATTTATATTTTATTAATTAATTTATATTTTATTTATTTATGTATTTATTGATTGTGCAGTACTGGAGATTGTACCCTGGGGCATCCAAACTTTGAACTACAATCCCAGTCATTTTTTATTTTTTGTTTTGAAACAGGCTCTCAGTAGGTTGTTAAGAGTCTTGCTATGTTGCTGAGGCTGTCCTCAAACTTATAATACTCTAATCTAAGCCTCCTAAGTACTGAGATTACAGGTGTACATCACCACACTCAGCAAGTATCCACTTTAAATAAAATACAACTGAAAAAATATAGATGTCAGTTTGCAATATTTCATTGAATAAGATACGATAGAGATGCATCTCCTATTTGACCTCATTATCCTCATAACATCTGGTTCTACGTTGATTTGGTCACTGTTAGGAGTGGAAATGCAATTAATGTTATAGAAAACAAAATGGTATGCTAGGCATGGTGGTACATGCTTGTAATCCCAGTACTTGGGAGGCTGAGACAGGAGGATCTCAGGTTCTAGGCCTGTCTCAGCAACTTATTGAGACCCTCAACAACTTAGCAAGACCCTCTTCCATGCTCTTATAGCCAAGTGACTTTTGACAAAGGAGCCAAAAACATACACTGGAAAATAGATATCCTCTTTAACAAATGGTGTTGGCAAAACTGGTTAGCCATATGCAGGAAAATGGAAATAAACCCCACTTTCTCACCCTGCACAAGAGTCAACTGAAGGTGGATCAAGGACCTGGAAGTCAGGCCAGAGACCTTGCAGCTACTTGAAGAGGGCATAAGGCCAAAACTTCAACACATAGGCACAGGTAAATACTTTCTCAACAAGACCCCACAAGCAAAAGCAACTCAAAGGAAGATCAATACATGGGATTGCATTAAACTGAAGAGCTTCTGTCCAGCAAAAGAAACTATCAAGAACCTCAACAGAGAGCCCACAGAGTGGGAGAAAATTTTTTACAGCTACTCTTCTGATAGAGGACTAATATCTAGTATATATAGAGAACTCAAGAAAATCACAGCTAAGAAAACAAATAACCCAATCAAACAATGGGCAAAGCATCTAAATAGATGCTTCACAAAAGAAAAAATACAAATGGCCAATAAATGTATGAGGAAATGTTCCACATCATTAGCAATAGATGCAAATTAAAACTACCTTGTGATTTCACCTAACTCCAATCAGAATGGCAATCATAAAAAACATGAACAGCAAAAAATGCTGGAGAGGGTGTGGAGAAGGGGGAACCCTAATACATTGTTGGTGGGATTGCAAACTAGTGCAACCACTTTGGAAAACAGTATGTAGGATCATCAGATGAATGGGAATGAACCTACCATATGATCCAGCAATACCACTTCTGAGTATCTACCCAAAAGAATGGAAACCAAATTATTAGACCAATGCATGTGTATCTATGTTTATAGCTGCACAATTCACAATAGCCAAACTATGGAAGCAGCCAAGATGTCCATCAACAGATGAATGGATTACAAAACTATGGGATATGTACACAATGGAATTTTAGTCAGCCATAAAGAAGAACAAAATCATGTTGTTTGCAGGGAAATGGATGCAACTGGAAAACATTATGTTAAGTGAGATTAGTCAATCACATAGAGTAAAAAAGCATATGTTCTCCCTGATATGCGGATGCTAGGGAGAAGATGGGGCATTAAGAGGGACTCCAGATGAAAAAGGAGAAACCCTAGATAAGCAAATAAGTTGACTTAACTGAAGGTGATGGACACGGGGATGCGGGGCGACACCCTAATGCACATGATGTACTTTCACAAACATATCAAAGTCAATCATGAAACTGAGCTTGAGAAGGAAGGAGGGCAAGGGAGTGGGGTGGGAATTTGAGAAGGGGTTAAATGCGAAATGTGTGCATGTATGCCTTTATCAGTTTGTACCTACAAAGATATATGATTAAAATGCACCAATTAATAAAAAAATAAATAAAATTAAATTAAAAATAATAAATTACCTTTGAGTACAAAAAATTAAAAATAAAAAGGGTTGGGGTTTGGGGTATAGCTGAAAAGTAGAATGCCTCTAGGTTCAATTCTTAGTCCCTCAAAAAAATTTTTAAACACATAACAAAACAGTAAGAAATTATATATTGTTTTTACATTGATATATTTATTTGTGTATATTAATATATTACTAGAGTGCACTGCTGTATTAAGTTGGCTGCCCACTAGTTACATGTGCAAAGAAATCTTTCTTGTGTTTGATCTCATTAAATGATATAATGTAATAGGAACGTGTTTCTTACATAGTTACTAATTTCATATTTGCTTTTGAAATTAATTTTATTCAATTTCCTGACTGTCTTGAGTTGAATAATAAACTTGAGGCATGTATAAAAATCTGACTGCATAGATAAAAGGTTGCCTGTTTACTATAAGCTCTACTGAGTGATTCATTATTTCACATTTATAACCCTGGGAGGCATTTCATAATGTGTGGTTTGTTAAGTAATAAAATATACCATGATTTGGAAACAAAGTAAATTTTTCATTTTTGGGAGATAGATTAATATTACCTAATCACAAGTTATAATTATTATATTGCCTATTTCTGTGCATTAGTTACTATTTTCTATTCTAATTTTCCCTTGGACTATGAATGCCAATGTCCCAAAACAATACAGATTGAGAAATTAGAAGATCCTAAAAATA
The DNA here is from genome assembly GCA_004027655.1 of Graphiurus murinus. NCBI lineage: Eukaryota > Metazoa > Chordata > Mammalia > Rodentia > Gliridae > Graphiurus > Graphiurus murinus. Next base: position 62,828 of record PVLC010003004.1, read on the forward strand.
ATCCCATCAGAATCTACATCAGTGTGTGTGTGTGTGTGTTGTATTTCACATCTCTCAAAACTATAAAAAATGAAAAAATTAGAGCATTACTTATCACATTCAAATTCTAAGCTATAATTACAAATGTTCTTATTTACATAAAGTTTTCCCAGAAGTGGTACTTTCTGAAACAATATTGGAACTTCCAAACTGGCCCATAAAATAAAAGCAAAATATTCGTTCCAAAAAAGTTTTTAAAAACATATTGACCATTGGAAAGTTTCCTAATATCCAAATACTGACTTTCAAGTTAGTGAGAATTCTTTGCTGAAAACATCAAAAACATGTTTATAGTAAATTGTTATGTTATTAATAATGTTTCGTGACAAAATTGGTTAAAAATAAGAATAAAATTATAATTTTCTACATTTATCAGAGCATGTAGAAATAAAAATGTAGACCAAAAAGGAAAGGAATTAAAATTACTCATAGACTGGTCAGTGGTGCAGGGCTATAATTCCAACACTTGGGAGGCTTAGAAAAGAGGATAACATGTTTGAAGTCAGCATATCATAATTTAGTGAGATCCAGTTTCAAAATTAAATACTTAAGTCAGGCATGGTGACTCATGCTTGTAATGCCAGTACTTAGGAGGCTGAGACAGGAGGATCGCAGGTTCGTGGCCAGTCTCAGCTACTTAGTGAGCCCCCCTGAAACTTAGTGAGACCCTGTTTCAAAATAAAAAATAAAATAGGTCTGGGGGTGTAGCTTGGAAGTAGAATACCCCTGGATGCCACCCCCAGTACTGCAAAATATAATAATAATAATAATAATAATAATAATAATAATAATAATAATATAAAATATTTAAAGAAAGGCTGAGTAGCTCAGAACTAGAACATCCCTGGGTTCAGTTCTCAGTCCTGCACACACAGAATTAAATAATTAAATAAATAAAATTACCCATATACCCTTTTGACAGCAGAGAATACTGTAAAATGAAATTTACATGTAAATATACATAAACATACAAGACCAGTGCAGTAGGCTCAGTAGTCTACAATACAGAAAACAATAACGAAGGAATTCGATAAGATACAATAGTCAAATGCAATAAAACTATAAATAAATGGGAATTGAAGAAAAGATAAAATTTATTGTACAGGATTTTTTTTTTTTTTTTTTTTTTTTTTTTTTTTTTGCAGTACTGGGGATTGAACTCAGGGGCATTCTACCTCTGAGCTACACCCCCAGCCCTATTTTTTATTCTTTATTTTGAAACCGGGTCTCACTAAGTTGCAGAGTGCCTCACTAGGTAGCTGAGGCTGGCCATGAACCCGGATCCTCTGGTCTCAGCCTCCCGAATGCTGGGATTACAAGCGTGCACCACCATGCCCGGCTAGGATTTTTTTTAAATATCCTCCAGTAACTCTTGGGACTAAGGTGAAATACAAATTAAAATGTATGTAACTTAATATACAACAATATGAAAATATAACTTAATGAAATTTATAAGATTCAATAAAATTATAGTAATGGTAATGAGGAAAACACATAGCCTTTAATATTTGAATAAATAAAAGTAAAATATGAAAATAATTAATCACTCTAGTTATAGAATGATGTCTCTTAAAGAGCTCACTTATTAATATTCAGGGTTGATATAGTTAATTCATGTAAATTGTAATCTCAGCAGTGGATAAATCCATTGCAGTGGATTTATCTGTGTGGCGGCCTGAGCCTGTAGCGTGTGGCTGGAGAAGATAGGTCCCCGGGACTATGGCCTTAGGGATTATATATGACTCTTCCTCCTCTTGCTGTCTCTCTTGCTTCTGGCCTCCATGATGGGAGGAGCAAAGTTTTGCGCTCACTCTATCTCTGCCTCCTGAGGTCATGCCCTGAGAGCCACAGTCCCTGGCCTCACATAGACTGAAGTCCAAAATCCTCTAAAAAAAACTGAGCAAATGAACCTTCCTTCTTCAAAGTTGTATGGTCAGGTCTTTTAGATTATAGCCATGAAAATATTGACTAATCCAAATATGAACCTTGAAAAACAGAAAATTCCAAAATAACAGAAAGAAAATAGAAGGGAAAGACATCTACAGTAAAAACTATAAAATATTGATGAAGGTAATTGAAGAGAATTTGAATAAATTGAAAGATATGTTCATACATTGGAAGAGTCAATATTGCCTAAATGTACATATTACTCAAAGTGATATACAGATTCAATGCAATTCCTGTCAAAATACCAATAACATGCTTCAAAGAAATAGAAAAAAATAATCCTAAAATTCCTATGGAAATACAGAAGACCTTGAATAGCCAAGACAATCTTGAGAAAATGAATAAAGTTTGAAGAATAATGCTATTTTTCTTTAAAAATATACTACAAAACAATAGTAAGCAAAGCATTGTGGTACTGCATAAAAACGAGCTAATAAAACAAACAGAATATAGAGAATGGAAAAAAAAGACAAAAAACAAAACAAAACAAAAATAATGTGTTTATAGCCAACTGCCTTTTTACAAAAGAGCTCAGAATACTCAATGAAGAAAGAACACTCTTTTCCTTTTTGGAAAACTGAATATCCACTTGCGGAAGAGTTAAACTTGACCCTTTTCTCTCACCAGTTATATCATTCCAAAGTTGTTAAAACAATATAAGACAAAAAAACTATGAAACTACTAGAAGAAATATAGGTAAAATGTTGTGGATGAAACATTGGCCTGGGAAAATAATCCTTGATATGACAACAGTAGAAGGAACTAAAACAAAAATTAACAAATTGAATTATATCTATTCAAAAAAATTTGTTACAATAAAGTAGACAACATACTGAACAGTCAACCTACAGAATGTGAGAAAATTTCTACAAATTTTACATCAGATGTGGGATTGATATCCAAAATATATAAGAAATTTCAGAAAATAGCAAAACAAAACAAAAATAAACTGGTTAAAAAATGGGCAAGACAATGGTGTACACTTCTAATCCCAGTACTTGGGAGGCTGAGACAGGAGGATTGCAGGTTTGTGGCCAGCCTTGGCTACTTAGTCAGGCCCTTAGCAACTTAGTGAGACCCTGTTTTTAAATAATGAATAAAAATAGGAATAGTGATGTATCTTGGAAGTAGAATGCCCCTGAGTTGAATCCCCTTTACTGCAAAACAACAACAACAACAACAACAAAAAAGGCAATATAGGCATTTTTCAAAAGAAGATATTAAAATGGTCAGTAGTGTATGACAAAATTATCAACATATCATTAATCATTGAGGAAATGTAAATTAAAGACACCCTCAGAGATTACCTCTCCCCAGAAAAAATGGATATTATTAAAAAGAGGAGAGATAACAAATGCTAGAATGAATGTAGAAAATAGGGAACACTTTCACACTATTGGTGTGGATGTAAATTAATAGACATTATGGGAAACAATATGGAGAATCCTCAAAATATTAAACATAGAACTACAATGCAATCTAACAATTCCACTGCTCAGTATTTAGCCAAAGTAAATAAAATCAGTACGTCAAAGAGACATCTGTATTACCACATGCATTGCAATGCTATTCATAATAGCCAAGAAATGGAAGCAGACTAAGTGTCTGTCAACTGATGAATGGATAAAGAAAAAACATATATATATATATATAACATATATTTATATAATCATTAAGTATTATTTCACAATAAAGAAAATGGAATTATCATATTTGTGACAACATGGGTAGTAGTGGAGATCACACTATGTTTATGTGAAATAATTCAGGCACAGAAATACAAGTATTTTATGACTTTACTTATATGTGGAATCTAAAATCTTTGATCTCATAGAAATTGAGATTATAATAGTAGTTACCTTACCACATGTTTGGAAGAATATGGAGAGGGAAGGATGAGGAAAAGTTGAAAAGTGGGTACTAAGCTATTGTGAGATAGAAGTAAGAAATTCTTGTGTACTATTAAAAAGTAGAGATATTATAGATAATTATATACTGTAAGTCTCAAAAAAGCTAGTAGAAAGGAATTTAGAAGTTTTCATCATAGAAAAATGATAAACATTCAAGGAAATTGATATGTTTAGCCTGCTGTAAATATTACAAAGCATTACCTGTACTGAGCATCATGTTACTACACTAATGTGTATAATTTTATGTTTTTAGGTACTGGTTAATATATATTTAATTTTTAAAATGTAAAGGAAGGATATTTCAATGTAGATTTAAAAATAGAACTGCTGTGTGTCTCAGTTGAAGAAATAGAGGAATTTGGTTTGTGTGTGTGTGTGTGTGTGTGTGTGTGTGTGTGTGTGTGTGTGTGTGCAGAAGAGCACCAGCCGATGAGTATAGATAGAATGATAGAATTAGAAATGAGATAAATTATTCATGTAAGAATCATTAAAGTACAAGATATTTGGGAGCAGAACATTCACTTGTGTTTTGAATAATTTTAATGATAAAAAGGAATTCTTTTACCATGAGCAAATTTGGGAGGTTTAGTTACCTTCTGTGATCAAAGTAAGCATTAATAATAATGGGGCAATTTGGTACTTGGATGTGATATATCCTGCTTCTTAATTTGACTCAATATAAAGTGTTCAGCCTAGTCCATGCAGTGTTACTGGAAAGAAATGTATAGTTTGACTTTATCAAGAAACTATATATAATAATTTCCAATTCACAGGAAATATATGAAATAGAGAAACTTTAAATGATGCTACAAGGCAACAATTGGAACATGGGATTTTTTTCTAAAATAATTTGCCTAGTATCTTCAAAAATCCAATATCATGATCAAAAAAAAAAAAAAACAGTGAGAGCACTACACTAAGATATAAAATACAGAATTAAAAGCAATGAAAAATATTTTGATTGCTTTATACTTTGAAAAATATCAGTAAAACATTTGAGGAAAGATGAAAGAATTTGAATGAGATCTGGATGAATGATAGGGACACTAAAAGAAACTTCTGCTATTTTTAAAAGTGAAAGCAATATTATTGATGTTTGCATTCTAAAGGATTTATTAATGAAATATTATGTTGTCTGTAATTTACTATAAGCAGTTCATGAAATACATTGGTGCCTATGTGTCTACAGAAAAAAAAGAGAGGATATTTGGAAAAATATAAAAAATTGTTGATAGAGATTTGTCAGTGTATCTTCACTGTATTATATTTTTTATATTTTGTTCATAATTTTTTATGATAAATATTTGGGAGAAAATTTTACTTTTGGAGAAAGGCCATTGAAGCTATACAGATGTAGAATTTTTCATTTAAATCTTTTTTCACTAAATAAATAAGAATAATACCCTTTAATTATAGAAGATAGCAAACAGAATCAAACTGATTAAAGCATTCACAGTACAATCCAACATTAAAATGAGTCTACTACATTATATCTCAGAGGAAAAAGCAATTATTGCATAAAGGAATAAAAGTATGCATATGTAAAATAATGTGGATTTTAAAAGAATAAATTATTTCCTCTCAAGAAGCAGATTCAATGAAGCTTTATATGAAGGAAGATTTAAAATAAAATTATCAAAATACAAAAATAAGTATACCTCTTCAGGTCAATAAAATCTTGTATCAATAATGTTTGATAATTAAGTAACTCCCAGAAGTGATTTTTGTATAGATGCTATTTTGTTCAGTAAGTACACTTTGTGGTTTTCTTATACATCCTTCTTAAGTAAACAGAGGTGACACCACAAAATGAAATTGAAATCAAAGGATCTAGGCCATTTAACTTTCAAAAATGGCAATTATTTTCCTTTATATCATGCTTCAAAATTTTCCAAAGACTGTGGCCTTCACATCGCATCCTACTTCAGTACTTACACAGGTTAAACATGATCCCATATATACAAAGTCAAACAAATTAGAGGGTTTTTTTTGTATTTATTTAATAAATAATCTCCCTTTTCATAGGTAATGAGAATAACAGAAATAGTCCATATCACATAGTTGAAACTGAAGACAATTCTAAACGAAAACCCATAAGTGAATGAATGGATGAATGTATAAATGTGTGAACTGGCTAGTGGAAAAAATGCAGGGATTCTGGTCCATCAAGGTCTCTCTACTTCACCCTTGCCCTTGAGAAATGGTTCAATTTCTTTATAAACCTAGAAAGTTCTAAGAATGAGAAAGCATACTTAAGATTTCTTAAATCTTATTATACTTAGAAAGACAATACCAGTTTGGTGTTAAATTTCTTAAGATTTAAGTATAATAAGATTTCTTAAATCTTATTATACTTAGAAAGACAATACCAGTTTGGTGTTAAATTCTTGTCAAGGTTTTTAGACCAAACTACAATCATCTAAAAAGCAGGACTGAACTCTTCTAAAATTTAAATTGCTTGAGGTGGCACTTAAAGACTAAGGAGTAAATTAGCAGGAAAACCTTTGTTTTACAGGAAATCATTCCAGTATAACTATCTTAGAAAATATCATAACTCATCAAAAGTCATGTGTACATGTACTTTAATGCAAATGGGTATATCTATTTTTAAATGGAGCTCAGAATTAATTTTACTTCTTTATTATGCAATGTCTTACTTCCTAGCTAGCTTGTTTATAACAATGTGGTTCTAAGCAAGTTAACATTCAAGAGCATCACTATTATTTATTCATTCATTCATTTTTGTTGTTGCAGTACCTGGTATTGAACCTGGGACACTCTACCATTGAGTTATATCCTCATCTCCACACTATACCACCAGAACAATTTTATTTTTTATTTGGAAATAAAATATATTTTATTTTGCTATCTTGCTAAGTTGCTGAAGCTGGCTTTAAACCTCGGATGTTCCCAGTTTCCCATATACTGGGATTACAGGCATGTGCCACCATGCCCAACTAAAAATTGTATTTTTCAATAAATTTACTTCATTGTATTACAGGTCACAATGTTTTAGAAGTTTTTATAGCTCATATCACTAAATGAAAGACACATTGAAGAATTATTGTGATATTTCTCATTGTCATTATCAACAACATAGTGCAATTTTATGGCACATTGAATTTGTTACTTAAAAAAATTGTTACTGAGGAATATTCAACTCAGTTATTCAACTAACACAAGCCATGTGATAATCACTCAGCCCTGAAGTTTTTTTTTTTTTCTTTTTAATTTGCTTTTTTCTTTATTATAGAGGGCAAATAAGCTTATGGAAGTGTTTTTGAATTAAATGTGCAAACAAAGAGTACACAAATATGTACTTCACTAATGTATTTCTGCGCTGTCAAAAACACAAAGGTAGATATAACTGTTTACTCCTGAACATTACTGTCTGCCTATAGCTAAGTTGCCAATGTTCTTTAACCAAGAATGTATATCCCAAACCCTTTGTTGACCTAATATGGCTTCTTTACTTTGCTTTTATTTGTTTGTTTTGTCTTGTTTCATTTTCTTTGTTTTATTTTTGCGATACTAGGATTTTAATCCAGGGGCATTCTAGGTCAGAGCTATACTCCCAGCCCTTTTCATTTCTATTTTGAAACAGTGTATCCCTAAATTACTTTGTGTTGGTCTTGAACCTGTGATCTTTCTGTCTCACCCTCCAAAGTATTAGGATTACAAGAATGCATCATTTGCTAGCTCCAATATGGCTTCTTTTAATGTCTATTTGGCACTTGGATAAACATCCCAAATCAGACCTTCTTTGTTGTTTTATTTTTCTCTTTTAAAAATACTTTTATTGATGCATTATAGTTTCACATCATAATGTACTTCATAGTGATAATGACATACATGCACACAGCCCTGGATGAGCTTTCCCCCAAGATCCCTCCCCATCCTCCCTTCCCCATACAGGGTATTTAAATTGACATTAACATTCTCACATGTGTAGTCCATGGAAGTGATTCCTTCATCCATCCTCCCTCTCTCCCCCTACCCTTCCCCTAGACCACCTCCTTGGCTCCACTGGAGATTCTCCTCCATTATCTGAAGTCTCTCTGGTATCATGATTACTCCCTAACTTCCACATATGAGAGAAAACATATGACCTTTCACTTTCTGTGCCTAGCTAATCTCACTTAACATAATGTTCTCCAGGTCCACTCATTTTCCTGCAAATGACATTATTTTGTTTTTCTTTCTTTTTTTTTTTTTTTTTTTTTTTTTTTTTTTTTTTTTTTTTTTTTTTTTTTTTTTTTTTTTTTTTTTTTTTTTTTTTTTTTTTTTTTGCAGTACTGAGGATTGGACTCAGGGACATTCTACCTCCGAGCTATATCCCCAGCCCTATTATTTTGAAATAGGGTCTTACTAAGTTTCAGAGTGCCTCACTATGTAGCTGAGGCTGGCCGCAAACCCGGATTCTCCAGTCTCAGCCTCCCAAATGCTGGGATTACAAGCATGAGCCACCACGCCCAGCTTGTTTTTCTTTATTTCTGAGTAGAGTGATGAAAAAGAATTTGAAAAAATCCAAAATCCATTCATGTTAAAAACACTGCAGAAAATCAAAATAGAAGAAACTTATCTCAATATCATTAAGGCAATATACAATAAACCCAAAGTCAATATCATATTGAAAGAGGAAAAACTGGGAATTCCCTTTAAACTCACGAATAAGACAAGGGTGCCCACTATCACCACTCCATTTCAATGTAGTCCTCGAGACTCTTCCCAGTGTGATAAGAGAAGAGAAGCATATAAGTGGAATTCAAATAGAAAAGAAGAACTAAAATTTTCTCTATTTGCAGATGACATGATCCTGTATTTAGTAGACACCCCAAAATTATTTCTTCTTTTAAAACCAGATTCACCTGCATACTAAATGTCATACAGCTCTTGCTGAAATCTATTTCTGAAATGAATATTGTATTGATTATAGAAACCTATGTTTATTGAGTTTGTATATATATGCCAACAGTATGCAAAGCAAAATACATGTATTTGTTCATATAACTCTTAAAGTCTATAAGGAACTGGGCACAAAGTCACACAACTGGTAAGTGGCTGAACCTGGACTTAAGCCTGGTCAAATCACACTGAAACCACTCAACTTCTGACATGCAAAACAACTTTTCTATCATGTTCTGTGCCTAGCCTATAACCAAATAGCTTAAGATCTAGACATATTTGCAGGCTAATCAGGACTACATGGTACTTCAGTCATACTGCATTATTTCCTCATTTTTGGAATGTCATTGCTATCAGACTGTTCCAAGCCAAATAGTGGCAGATGTATCTCTTTCTTCAGGCCTTTTCTCTTCTCTTCTCTAAACATGGCTCCCTCTATCATCTTCAGCTGTCAAAGAGGCTGACGTAATGTGAACATTTTCCATCAACCTCTCACCAGCAGTGGGGGAAACATTGCTATTCTTTATACCAACCAGGTCTTATTTTTTACTTATTTCTGTTCACCCACATATCTCCACTGTCAAAAACAGTGCCTGGCACAGAGCGGGTAATCAATATTTGTTGAAAAAAACCATTTTTCTCTTCTTATCCTTCTTACTCATTTCATTAGCATAGTCAAACACTCATCAAACTTAATGTCTACCTTATATTGCTGACAATTGAGAACTGACAATTGAGTCTTTCCTCCTGTTTTCTGCATCTACATCCATGGTTTCAAGTCCCATAATCATGGAGTATTCTTAAAGGTCCAGTTACAGAAATATAAATCACTCATTTCTTCTTAGCAGAACGAGAGTTGATATATTACAAATATTTAGATAAAATATCAACAAGTGCAGTTGCAGTTACATGACTATTTGCAACTAGGTTAGTATCTTGTTCACCTCACTTTAATTCTGGCCCTGAAAGATATAGGAAAAAACTATTTTGTTCCTGCAATGATTTTCCCTTGCTTTTCCCCCAGAGTATAGGGGGATTAGCATTGTGGGATTCTTGATGAATTGGGTTCTTATGTCAATTATAATAGTATTAAGAGCTACAGTCACAGTACAGCCTTTCTTTTTTTAAATAATACTTTTATTGGTGAGTTGTATCCATATGTCATATTGAGCTTTAATATGGTAGAAGCATATATGAACATAGAGCAGCCTTTCTTTTTCTTTATTGTAATAATTCCTGCATTGTAAGCATACATCTTTGTTAGGTACAAATTGATATCGACATATGTGCACACATTTCTCATTTGATCCCTTCCCCAACTCCCACCACGCTCTCTCACCCTCCCTCCCTCTCAAGTTCAGTTCAGTAAGTGACTTTGATATATCATGTAAGTACATCATGTGCATTAGGGTGTCCCCCCCCCCCGCCCCAGTCCATCCCTTCAGTTAAATCAACTCCTTTGCTTATCGAGGGTCCCTCCTTTTTCATCTGTAGACCCTCTAATGCCCAATCTTCTCCCTAGCATCCGCATATTAGGGAGAACATATGCTTCATTACTCTTTGTGACTGGCTAATCTCACTTAACATAATGTTTTCCAGTTACATCCATTTCCTTGCAAACAACATGATTTTGTTCTTCTTTATGGCTGAGTAAAATTCCATTGTGTACATATCCCATAGTTTTGTAATCCATTCATCTGTTGATGGACATCTTGGCTGCTTCCATAGTTTGGCTATTGTGAATTGTGCAGCTATAAACATAGAAACACATGGATCTGTCTGATAGTTTGGTTTCCATTCTTTTGGGTAGATACCCAGAAGTGATATTGCTAGATCATATGGTAGGTTCATTCCCAGTCATCTGAAGATCCTCCATACTGTTTTCCAAAGTGGTTGCACTAGTTTGCAATCCCACCAACAATGTATTAGGGTTCCCCCTTCTCCACACCCTCCTCAGCAGTTGTTGTTGTTCATGTTTTTTTATGATTGCCATTCTAATTGCAGTTAGGTGAAATCTCAAGGTAGTTTTGATTTGCATCTCTCTGATTGTTAATGATGTGGAACATTTCCTCATACATTTATTGACCATTTGTTTTTCTTCTTTTGTGAAGTGTCTATTTAGATCCTTTGCGAGCCGGGTGTGGTGGCGCACGCTTGTAATCCCAGCATTCGGGAGGCTGAGACCAGAGGATCCGGGTTCGCGGCCAGCCTCAGCTACTTAGTGAGGCACTCCACAACTTAGTGAGACCTGGTTTCAAAAAAAAGAATAGATCCTTTGCCCATTGTTTGACTGGGTTATTTGTTTTCTTAGCTATGATTTTCTTGAGTTCTTTGTATATCATAGATATTAGACCTCTATCCGAAGTGTAACTGGCAAAGATCTTCTCCCACTCTGTAGGCTCTCTGTTGAGGTTCTTGATAGTTTCCTTTGCTGCACAGATCTTCAATTTAATGCAATCCCATGTATTGATCTTCCTTTGAGTTGCTTGTCCTTTTGGGGTCTTGTTGAGAAAATATTTACCTGTGCCTATGTGTTGAAGTGTTGGTCCTATGCCCTCTTCGAGTAGCTGCAAGATCTCTGGCCTGACTTCCAGGTCTTTGATCCACCTTGAGTTGACTCTTGTGCAGGGTGAGAAAGTGGGGTGTATTTCTATTTTCCTGCATATGGTTAATCACTTTTGCCAACATCATTTGTTAAAGAGGCTATCTTTTTTCCAGTGTATATTTTCAGCTCCTTTGTCAAAAATCAGTTGACTGTAAGCCTGTGGGTCAGTGTCTGAATCTTCTATTCTGCTCCATTGGTCTATGTGTCTGTTTTTGTGCCAATACCATGCTGTTTATATTACTGTGATTTTGTAGTAGAGTTTGAAGTCAGATATTGTGATACTTCCTGCATGGTTCTTGTTGCTAAGAACTACTTTGGCTATCCTGGGCTTTTTGTTTATCCAGATGAATTTAAAGACTGATTTTCTATGTCTGTGAGGAGCGACCTTGGTAATTTCATGGGTATTGCATTGAATCTGTAGATCAGTTTTGGGAGGATGGCATTTTGATGATATTTATTCTGCCTATCCAAGAGCATAGAAGATCCTTCCATATTCTAAGGTCTTCATCGATTTCTTTCCTCAACTTTTTATAGTTTTCTTTATAGAGATATTTTACCACCTTGGTTAGGCTTATCCCTAAGTATTTATTTTTTGGGGTGCTATTGTGAGTGGAATTGTTTTCTGGATTTCTTTTTCAGTGGATTTATGGTTAACATACAGGGAAGCTTCTGATTTTTGAAGATTGATTTTGTATCCAGACACTTTGCTGAATTTGTTGATCAGTTCTATAAGTTTTTTGGCTGACTTTGTTGGGTCTTCTAAGTATAGTATCATGTCATCTGCAAAAAGGGATAGTTTTAGTTCTTCTTTCTCTATTTTTACCCCTTTGATTTCCTTCTCTTGCTTTATTGCTCTGGCTAGAGTCTAAAATACTATATTGAACAGAAGAGGTGATAATGGACATCCTTGTCTTATTCCTGATTTTTGTGGGAACTCTTGCAGTTTCTCTCCATTTAATATGATATTGGCTTTGGGCCTATTGTATATTGCCTTTATGATATTGAGGTACGTTCCTTCTGTTCAGATTCTCTGAAGTGCTTTTAGTGTGAATGGGTGTTGGATCTTGTCAAATGCTTTTTCAGTATCAATTGAGATGATCATGTGATTTTTGTCTTTGATTCTGTTTATGTGGTGAATTACATGGATTGTTTTTCATATGTCGAACCAGCCTCGCATCCCTGGGATGAACTCGACTTGGTCATGGTGTATAATTTTCTTGATGTGGTTTTGAATGCGAATTGCTAGTACCTTGTTTAGCAGTTTTTCATCTAAGTTCATCAATGATATAGGCCTATAGTTTTGTTTTCTTGAGCTGTCTTTATTTGACTTTGGTATTAATGTAATGTTGGCTTCATAGAATGTGTTTGGGAGGGTCCCATATCTTTCTATTTCATGGAATAGCTTGAGGAGTATTGGGATTAGCTCTTCTATAAATGTTTTATAAAATTCATTTGGAAAACCATCTGGCCCTAGGCTTTTGTTTGATGGTAAACTCTTTATTGCTGTTTCTATCTCTTGGATTGTTACTGGTTGGTTGAAGTTTTCTATATCTTCTTGACTCAGTTTAGGGAGGTTACATGTGTCTAGAAATTTGTCAATTTCTTCTAGATTTTCCATTTTGTTCAAGTACAGTTTTTCAAAATAGTTTCTGACTATCCTCTGTTTTTACATACTGTTGGCAGTAATATCACCTTTTTCATCTCTTATTTTGGTAATTTGTGTTGATTCTCTCTTTCTTTTGCTTAGGTTGGCCAATGGTTTATCTATCTTGTTTATTTTTTCAAGAAACCAGCTTTTTGTTTTGTTGATTTTCTGTATTTTCAATCACAGTTTTTTCCTGCCTCAATAGTGCAACCTCCTGAGATATACCATGGACCTGGAATGCTTTTCCTCCTAGCCCTGTCCAGATAAACTCTGCTTAGTAGCCTCCATGATGTGGAGAATAGAGCCCATGTGCTCTCCTACTCTCCACTTCATGCTACATCCGTGCTGACATCCGTGGTCCCTTGTCTCACAAGAACTGAACTCCCAAATTCCCAAGGAAACCACGAGCAAATAAGTTTTCCTTCCTCTAATTTACTTTGTCTGGTCTTCGGATTATAGTAGTCAGAATGCTGTCTAAGATTTCTTCAGTTACATATTTGATCTGAATGACCTAACAAGCCATTAATGAAAGTGAATAGCATAGATTGTTTCGAAAAACCTAGATTATGTCTGTATAGTTGCCAAATAATTATATAAGTCCTTCATTATTTCACTGTAGACAAATAATGAATAAGACTATTGTATTTATTAAGGAAAAGTTTGGTCATCAGAAAAAAATGTTCAAAGATTTATTTAGAAGAATCTTAAAATATCAGGGAGTTCAATAACCTTTATGATATTGAGGTACGTTCCTTCTATTCAGATTCTGTTACATTCACAATTCCTTTATTCCTTACATAAAGAGCTCTAAGGAACTATCTATCACTTTCTATACTGATTAGCTAGAAAGGGAAATTCTATGATTCTTAAGTCTTTCTGGAATCAAAGAATATTTGAAGATCTAAAGAGAGCTATGTAAATATTATCTAGAGAAATATTTACCTATTTTTAAATATTTGCATTTAAAAATTTAATGGGTCTTGTGCCTTTGGTATATATAAACATAATGTTATATGTATACAATTATTTGAACATTATTTATTGCTCAGCAAATATAAATTTCTTTGATATTAGTAATATTCTATGGGTTTTGGGCCAATTTTACCATGGCCTGAAATGTTCCATGTGTTATGTGGATCAGGTGAGTAAAGGTATGATAATAGAAAAAATGATGCAAAAGAATAAAAACTGTGGAAGAAAGTTGCAAAAAGAACTACATGTTAAGTGAAAAATAAGGATTACCAGCCAGAGTAGTCGCACAAGCCTGTGACCCCATGACCCCAGCTACTCAGAAGACTGAGGTAAGATTATCTGAAGTTTGAGACCTGACTATGCAATATAGTGAGGCCCTGCCTCAAAATAAGGAGTCCTGGGAATACAGTTCAGTGATAGCGCACCCCTGGGTTCAATTCCTAGTACAGAGAGAGAGAGAGAGAGAGAGAGAAAGAGAGAGAGGCCAAAAGGAAAAAGGAGAAGGGAGGAAGGTAGACATACCTGGGTAGGTATTTGGTCACAAATTCAAGATCTGGGTATTCTAAAATAGTCTAAAACAGTCTAGTTAATACCAAGTAAAGACTGTGCCTGAGCAGAAGCAAAGAAAAATTATCTCATATTATTGCTGTAGTTCCATTGTCCAGCAACTGAGAGATGTTCAATGCATATGTTAGAAATTTCCCAAAGGAGAAGTGGAATGTGCATGTTGATTGATATTTGTCTAAAGGAATGGAAAATGGAACCTAACTGTATAAGGTAGAAAAACTAAAATCAAAACAAGACAACTCCTCTGAGTTTATACAGATCTGATCCAGTTAGGAAGAGGAGCAGGAATTAAAGCTTACTCAAGCTGCAAATGAGGACCTCAAACAATATAAAACAGAGAAGTCTCTCTGCATAATTTATGATCCTTCCATAATTCCCAGGGCACATAGGCCATTGTGAAGACAACTAGTGCCATGTAGTAAGCTAAACCAGTGAAACAGGTGCATTTGGGGAGTGGGTTATTCAGTTTGAAACATAATCAGTATTAGTGATTCCATTACATTGCTCTCTGAGCACTACATGGATCATTATACAAATTCATAAAAAGCTAGGAAATTCTATCCCCTGGAGGTTCATATGTATTTGGTGTAACAACTACTTTGAGCCTGAAGGATTAAAGTAATTCAAAGTATATTAATCCCTTCTGAGCCACACAAAGCTTTGTCAGATTTATCTCAGAACCACCAGAGTTTTCTTGATGCTTGCAGAATGTGCAATGGTAGTTGAAATGTGCATTTCACCATTTTCTTTGTCACAAGATTTCATAGGATGTTGAAATTTTCAAATTGCCATCAATACAAACTATTTATATCATAATTCCAAAATATGTTAATTCTCAGTCAGAGATTAGTAATTACATTAAAAACAATTCTCCTACCCATCTCTCTGCCGTCTAAAATCCTCCAACTACGTACCAGATTGCCTCAATAGAAAAGATAGAAATGACTCAAAGTAGAAACAAGTCTCCTAAGATATATAACAGAAAAATGTGCAAAATAAATCATTAAATAGACATCAGAGCTGAAAATTGATAGTATCAGTATTTAACATTGTATTAGATAATAAAAAGGAGGAACAGAGGTAGAAGTCATTGTTTGGGTAGCTTGCAGCTCTTCAATTAATTTGGTATTAATCAAGAAAAGTGATGTGAGATTTCTGGGGTGTCTATTAATATCTTGGTGGCATTATAATATATGGATATTATAATATATATACAAACATGTATGTGTGTGTGTGGTGTGTGTGTGTGTGTGTGTGTGTGTGTGTGTGTGTGTAAGTAATAACAATCTATGTTATATTCTTAGGTCAAATGGGCAGGCCAGCAGTTATGTGGTTGGAGTGTGTGAACTTAAAAGTTCAGTGAGGAACATATAAAGATTAATGGTATTTGTATGTAAACTAGGGAAAGATGTGGTTGTAGTGGTGGTTGGAGACACAAGGTAGGAGGTGACAGTAGAGTATGAGAGGACTGTAGGAGGAGGCACTGAGGAATGAGCAGTCCTCTCTCCAGAGAATGGAAGGGTTGACAAATATCAGGAAGTTGCCTCCTTAAGAAAGCAGTAATCTCCACTCATGTTTAGGATGACACATTTTTGTACTCTATGTTAGATTTCCCTTTAGGCACAGAAGTATAGAAGTATGTTTTGGCAGAGAGAATGGAATGCATCTAGATCATAAGCTAAGCAGACAGGAAGTTCAAGAAATATAATAGAATTCCTAATATCAAAGGGAGAAAAGCAATATATGCCTCATGTCTAATTTGTCAGCACTTTCGGAGGCTATTGCAGGGACAGGGTTTTAAATGACTGAAGTAAATGACAGAGGCAAGATATTGTCTCTAGTGATGAGATCTTGGGCCAGAGCAACATTATGAAGAAAGTGGGACTGGAGTATCATTTCCAATTGAATGCCCTCTGGAGTTGTTGTTGGTCTTGTTTTCTTGTCTCTATCTCATAATAAAACTTGAGGCCTGGGATTTGGGTTTGTAAATAAATAACTTTTAAGAAAAGAGGATTAACAAAGAGGTTCTGTTGTGAATGGATTTAAGGTATATGACCTGAGTTGATATTTTTGTTATAGGATGTCAAGTTGCTAAGGAAAATCCAGACACTAATATTTGAATCCCTCCTAAGAAAAGATTAACAGCCAGGACTACATATTCACACAGTGTTTTCAATTTCCTTTTTAGGGTATCACTGTTGAATTATATGAAGAGAAAGGGAAAAACAATTTTAAAGAGTGAAAGCTTAGAAGAAATGGATAAATATATCAAAAGGGAAATTTCAAAAGCATTAAATGTCAACATGATTTACATTATAATGTGAGATGATAATGTACTAATAAAAGCACATAAAATTTTTATAATTACCCTTCTGTATTCTGAGATAAGGAAAGGTATTACATGTATAATGTGTAAACAAAATGCTATAGAAAAGTTAACAACAAAGAAAAACGAACTGTCAGGAAAAAAAAAAAAACATATTGAGTCAGATTAGGGTTTTCAGAGTTAGAGATTAAAGAGCAGAGAGGAAAGGACAGATGTTCAGGTATAATATGAGGGATATGATACACAGTTGCATGGAACTACAGACACATATAAATGAATGTATTTAAAACTTATGAAATGTGAATGAGATATGTGGAATATATCCATGTCAATTTCCTGCTTTTGATAGTGTACTATAGATATGTAAGAAGCCACCAAACACAATAAATGTCAGTTATAAATTCTAGGCAAAAACCAGTGCAACAAGAAGGGTAAATTACACTAATTGCTTCAAACACGAACAGTATTAATATAATTATTATAATTATACAATTAAAATTGTGATTTAACTATATTGGAAAAAAATGGAAGGTAAGTGTGAGGATAGTTTTATAAAGCTAATGTTTGGACCACAATAAAACAGGAAATCAATAAATGGTGTTAAAATTGATAAATGAAGCAATAATATTATAGGCATATTACTTTAAAATGGAGAATCAAATATAAGAAGAAACATTTATAGGAGTATAAATATGGATTAATACAGAAACCAAAATGTTTTTCCTCATTATCCTGTCTTAATATTTGGACTTTGAATGTGAATTACTCTGGCAAAAATTTTAAAAAAGTATGTGATATACTAAAGAAAATTTATGAAACAAGAATTTTTGTCACATTATTTTTAATAATTTTAGGCAAAGTTATATTCTATATGAGAACAATTGGGATATAAATTCAAAGTAATTTTTAGCTCACCTAATAACCTTATGCCCATTCCATGTTCATTGTTGATTATTGTTTGGAAACATCTCAGGTCATTTTAGAAGTTCTACATTTCCTCTTAGCAGTATGTGACATAATGGCATTATGATTCTCAACCATTGCATTCAACATGTTGGATTTTAAACTCTGCTGGGTAGCAGCATCGTCTTGTTTATCTTGTTAATTCAACACCAGAACTTTTGATCAGCACATTTTGTTTGATTGAACTGGAAACAAACAAACAAAACAGGAGATATACAGCAGAATAGTGAAAACTGTTTTCATAAGAAAGTATCAGATGCATTTTATTTGTCCTATATAAGTGAAAAGAAACCCATAAAAGAATAAGAAAGTGAAAATTAAGAATATATATGTTGATGCATTTAGATGAATTATTTTTATTATTAAGATACTGAAATAAACACTTTAAAAATGAATACATCATGGAAACTAGAAATTAATAGAAGCAGATAAATGAAGTTTAAAAAATACTAGTTAATTTTAAAGACAAAATAGGTTTGAAATCAGAATTGTTTAGTGTTAGTAGTTTCCATTTGGAGTGCCAATTTTAAGGTTTTAAGAAATGGATAATCACTTAGGAAACTGGAAAAAAAAAGATTTATAAAAATATCCTAATAGGACTGCATATGCCATCATGTACCTGGATCTGCTGTTCTTGGGCAATTTATTTTGGATTGAAGTGAGTATACTACCTTATTGATGAAGATAGGTTGAAGTATCTTTATTCCTAAAGTTGTTGGACAATAATTAAAACAAAAATCAAAACTATCACAACATAATAGACAGCTCCTAATATTTTAGGGAGATGTTAAGTGGAAAAAAACTTGATAGAAATGATAAAAATAGTTTACAACCAACTACAAGAATAAGGAAGTAGAGCAGGGCGTGGTGGCGCATCCTTGTAATCCCAGCATTTGGGAGGCTGAGACTGGAGGATCCAGATTCACAGCCAGCCTCAGCTGCTTAGTGAGGCACTCCGAAACTTAGTGAGTAGTGAGACCCGGTTTCAAAATAAAGAATAAAAAAATAGGGCTGGGGGTGTAGCTCGAAGGTAGAATGCCTCTGAGTTCAATCCCCAGTACTGCAAAAAAAAAAAAAAAAAAAAAAAAAAAAAAAAAAAAAAAAAAAAAAAAAAAAAAAAAAAGAATAAGTAAGTAGAATTAGTATTTATTTTTCTTGGGTTGAAGCTGAGCTTTAATAGTGATGGAGCAATTAAATCAGGCAGAGCAAGAGTCTATTCTTACATTCCAGATCACTCAGCTTTCCAGTATAAATCCTCCAAAAGGACAAGTCATTGGATTCCTAGAGTATCAAAGAGAAAGTGGAGAAAGTTATCCAGGATTTGTCTACCAATCCTCTAGCATATATGCAGCTTGCAAGCATAAGCTTGTATAATATTCTCTGAGTATCTTCTGTGATCTTCACTTACTATATTTTAAAAGCCATATGTCTCCTCTCATATGTGGAAGCTATAGAGAAAACATGAAACAAAAGGAACTTCAAATAAACAAGGAGAAAGACTTGTAGAATAATGAAAGGTATTACAGGAGGAAGGTCAGGAGGGAAAAATGGAGAACTGATAAAGGAAAGAGCTCAAATAATGCTGTGTTCACACATGAAGGTATCACTACCAATCTCACTAATATGTACAGGAAGGGATAGACAGCAGAGTGGAATCTAAAGAGAAACATACCATGTGTTATGTGCCTGTGTGCCTAGATCACTTTGAACCTCATATAATATATAATCACAATGCACCAATAAAATATGAAAAATAATAGTCCTTTGCTTTAATGTGTTAGTGTGGCTTGGACTACTGTATATTAGAGATAATATTCCATCTTTAGCTTCTTTCACCTAAAGGCCATAGACTGCCTACTCTCTTTTCAATTCTTTATCTTTGTTACCATTTGGACAAAAAAAGAATATTGGTTCAGAAAGAGATTTTAAGTGGTGAAATGTTTAAAGAGAAACTGAAAATATCTACATTGATTTCTTAGTTTTTTAAGTGTATTAACTCCTCCAGAAAAGTACAGAAGCATGTTCAAAATCAGGTAACTTAAAAAGATCAAGTAGAAATTAGAGACCAATTATCTGAAATACTAATCTAGCCTTTCCTTCTACTACAACTTTTACTACCAGTATATCCGAATGAGGGTGGCTATGTATCTATTACATGATTGTACAGGTGTATGTGCCTCTTAAATGAAGCCATTCAATAATACAATTCATTGTCATAATCATAATCTGTAAATAGCAAGGAATGTGATTCTGGGCTTTTATTCTCTGTAGTACCCACAAGAGAAATATTGTAGAATACAGACTGGCCACACATTATATGATCACACTATTGTCTATAAAACTAATCATTATTACCACATCCTGACAATTGATCTCATCATCCTAAATTAATTATGCATACAGATTAAGAAGTGAATATTACCAAGCTCCTGCAAAATGTAGAACCAGGTAGACCTAAAAATGACATTTTTCTGTTTATTAGTAAATGGTAGACTTTCCAGGATCATGACTAATTATGACAGATTATAACAACATCTACACAGAAATTTATTTCTAATGAATTCATATGCATACATATGCTTCTACTTGAATTTAATATGTCAAATTAAATACACCAGTCTATCCCAAGCATATCTAGATAATCTTTGGGCATGAGAAACATTAATCAAATTGATCTTTCTTTCCAAATATATTGACAATTTAGGGTAGAATGAGCATAAATTGATTATTGAATTGTTTTGCAGTATTGAGGATCAAAGCAGGGTCTCATGAATGCTAGACAAATGCTCAAACACTGAAATATACTGCCACCACTTATTATTGTCATTTTAAAATAAATTCTATATGTGAAATTGAATTCTGATTTTTCTTTGGTTAAGCTGATGTCGGCATCTAACCTTTTGTCTTCTCAGTCTCTTAAATATAGACTTTGGTTTATCTAGACAGAAATGTTTTAAAGAACAATCTACTTTAAAATATCTAATGTATAATCAAGTAAAAAGTTTGTAAATTCAGCATGAAGTCCTGATGTGCATATTGTAAAATTTGGGTATTGAATTTCTTGCAGTCTATTTTCCAATTACTCCTTATGTGACTGTAGATAACCTTGTCCTTGTCCAGACACTAATTTTTAATATCAGTGGTCCAGAGATCAACATCTGAAGTATAAGTAGACATAATACTCATAATTTCTGACAATTTCTCTATGAGTGCCAAATCTTGCATCAAACTTTTCCCTTTGTGTCAGTAACATGTGTCTAATATCTATTTTATATTCAGGACATGACTTTTTAAAATCTGGGAAGTCATGGAGGAGAAACACAAGAAAAAATAAATCGCTATTGATCCTCAGTGTGAGTTAAATCATTAAAGTTGAGAGTTGAAGGCATAATACTAGTTGTCTTTGTTAGGTACTTTAAAAAGTTGCTGATGAGTCAAGTGCAAAGAATACAATAAACGTCTTCTCAAAAAAAGTTAATGAAAAACACACAAGTACACAAACTTTGTGTCTACTTTTAAATGTTGAACATTGGAAGTTATGAGCCTCTGATATTGCAGGGTTTTGCTGAATATGATTTTTATTAAAGTTAAAGGAGATAACCAACGGTAAGGTTACTAGAAAAATGTATGATACTTAGGAATTCTGGCAGTTTTATTTGAGTGTAGATGTATATAATTTTCTAAAGAAAGCTTATTCTTTAAAAAAGAAGAGCTGAGTTGTGCCTGACCTCCAGAAAGTATCACATCCAATTTCTTCATTTTTGAAGCCACAGTTTTTTGGACAAAGGGAAAATATGCTCCGATTGACATAAGGATAAAGTAGTCTTGATAGATTCAATGTTTTTAATATAAATACTCCATGGCTTTGAAATTGAGATGTCTTCTAAATTTTACTCATCCATTTAGAATCTAATTTCATTAAATTTCAGAACTAGAAGTCTGCTTTTATAAATAATACTCTTTATAAAATGCATATTTGATCTGATCCTTATTTAGTCTCACTTAGTGAAAATTCACACACATGTAGATTCATGCAAGCACAGTTTCAGAAACACTACAACTATTTGTTGATTATGTAGGAATAAATAAATAAAATTTTATAATTTTTTTGGTACTGAAGGTTGAACCCAGAGCATTCTACCTCCAAGATATACCCTCAGTCCTATTTTTTATTTTTTATTTTGAAACAGGGTCTCACTAAGTTGCAAAGGGCCTCACTAAGTAGCCGAGGATGGCAAAGAACCTGTCATCCTCATCTCAGCCTCCCAAGTACTGGGATTACAGGAGTGTGCCACCATGCCTGGCTATGTTACAACTTATTTAACATGGAACGGACATCACTCTTAAGCCTTTCAAACTGACTTATATACACATAAGGGATAGTTTTTACTGACTTACAAATCTTATAATAATTGATGGTGTAAAAAACAATGGACAAGTCTGATAGAACTGGGAACCACGAGATGTTGTCTCCTAAGATACAGAGACATGGTATTTGCTTCACTGAGCCTTACAAATAGTGGAATTTTCCATTAGATCCTTGCTTTCAAAAGCATCTTTCATAGCCAGATCTTTCCTAATTTAAGCCTTTTACCAATCATCCCTCACTAGCCCCACTTTAAACTTGGACGTCATGAGGTTTCTTGTCTTATATTCTTCACCTGCTTTGTCTACTTCCACTTTAAGCACCATGAATTTTTTTTCCTCTAGCACGTGCGAAATCTTTTGAAGCCTTCATATGAACCACTCAGACCATTTCAGATTTTTTTTAAAAAAATGTTTTTTTATTGTTGAGTTACAGTCTCCCATCATAATGTAGCTCATAGGGATACTGACGTACATACACACAACACTTGGTGGGCTTTCCTCCAGCTGTTTTGCCATCATCCACTCCACATATAGGACATTGAGATTGACATTGGTATTTTCACATATGTATATAATATCAATGGAAATGATTCTTTCATTGATTCTCACTCTCCCCAGCCCCTTCCCCTAGACCAACTTCCTGGCTCCAGTGGAGTTTCTCCTTCATTATCTGAAGTTTCCAGGGTATCCCGATTACTCCCTAGCTTCTACATATGAGAAAGAACATATGTCCCTTCATTTTCTTTGACTGGCTAATCTTACTTAACATAATATTCTTCATCTCCATCTATTTTCCTTCAAATGACATAACTTTGTTCTTCTTTATTGCTGAGTAGAATTTAATTGTGTGTATATACCATAGTTTTGTAATACATTTATCTGTTGATGGACACCTAGGTTGGTTCCATAATTTGGCTATTGTGAATTGTGCTTCTATGAACATGGATATGCATATATTACTATAACATTCTGATTTTCTGCCTCTTTGGAAAGATATTCAAGAGTGGTATAGCTTGATCACGTGGTGGATCCATTCCCAATTTTCTGGGGAACTTTTACACTGGTCTCCATAGCTGCTATACATACATTGGAGAAAAGGCAGCCTTTTCAACAAACGGTGCTGGGAAAACTGGTTATCCATTTGTAGAAAGTGAAATTAAATTCCTACCTCATAGCCTGCACAAGAGTCAATTTGAGTTAGATCAAAGACCTGGAAATTAGACTGGAGACTTAAATTACTAGAGGAGGGCATAAGTCCAACACTCCAACATATAGGCATAGGTAGAAACTTCCTCAATAAGAGCTTTAAATCTCAGGAAGTTAAAATAAGAATTCATAAATGGGACTTGATTAAACTAAAAAGTTTCTGCTCATCAAAGGAAACGAACAAGAGTCTAAAGATAAAGCCTACAGAATAGGAGAAGATCTTTGCCAGCTATTGCTCTGATGGAGGGTTAATATTTAGAATATACAAAATACTTAAATGGACAAATACTAAACACACACACACACACAATCAAGAAATAGGTAATTGAACAAAGCAGAGACTTGACAAAAGAATAAATAAAAATGGCCAATATATACATGAAAAAAATGTTCAACAACATTAACAAAATCAGTACAGCAGCTATGGCAGTCATTTCAAAAATTTAGACACCTATCAGGCATAGCTGTGCATGCTTGTAATCCCAGTATTTGGGAAGCTGAGACTTGTGGATTGCAGGTTCAAGACTAGCCTCAGAAACTTATTGATATGTTGTTTCAAAACAAAAAATTAAAAAAGGGCTGGGGGTATAGCTTAGAGGTAGAATGCCCTGGGTTCAATCTCTAGTAAGACACATACACACACACACACACACACACACACACACACACAGAACTTTAGATACCCAAATCAATAAGTTAAACCAATAATAATAATAATTATTATTATTATTAATAATAATAATAAAATAATTGATCTCCAGATGTGATAGTGCACATTCATAATCCTAGTACTTAGGAAGCTGAGTGAGACACGAGGATTCCAGGTTAAAGGATAGTCTCAGCAAGTAATGAGACTGTCATCAATCTAGTAAGACCCTGTTTTAAAATTTAAAAAAAAATAGGACTAGGGGTGTAGCTCATAGGTAGAATTCCCCAAGTTCAATCCCCAGTAGCACACAAAATATAAAAAGGGATCTACTTCAGTTCCACAAAATAAAAATGAAATAAAAAAGGTCTACTTCAGAGGTAGAATGCCCCTGAGTTCAATTCGTAGTACAAAAAAACAAAGAGAGAAAGAGAGAGACAGAGAGAAATAGATACTCATAATTATGTGCATGCACAGTTTAAGAAACCACTAGTGCTTCAATATTAACTAGAATCTATAGATAGCAGTTAATGGACTTTTTATTTTTCTTTCACTTTTCTCTGAATTAATCTAAGACATTCAGTCTAAAAGTGGAGACACTAGAGGCCTAAAGTCAGATGGGACGGACTTAAAACCTTAATTAAATAACAGTTGAGTAAATAAATAGACTGCTATTCAAGTGAAGGTGCTCCATAAATATCCTAGCCCATATTTTGAAAAACATGTCCAGAATTTAATAAAAGCTAAAAAGCTCCACGTGTACATTGATAAGTTATATATGTAAGATGATGATGCAGACCATGGTCTGAATGTATGACTTATCTAAATTCAAACTGTGGGTCCTGTACCCTCTCTGATGTTTGGACGTTAAGGAGGAATTTTAAAATGAAATTTCAACAATAATTTATATATGTTTCATGACTGACTGTTTATAAAATTAAACGTATGCCATTATATATAACAAAATTTGCATTTCTGTGGCAGTAATTTTATAACAATGTAAGAAAAGTAAAATCACAGATGGCTTAAATTCCATTAAACAATATAAAGACAAGGCTGGTTAAATGTTTTTGTGTATAACAAATGTGTGTGTGTGTGTGTGTGTGTGTGTGTGAGAGAGAGAGAGAGAGAGAGAGAGAGAGAGAGAGAGAGAGAGAGAGAGAGAGAGAGAAGAGAGACAGACAGACAGACAGACAGACTAGGGATTAAACTAGAGTGCTCTACCTTTGAGAGCCTTATGTATGTATTCATTTACTTACTTACTTAACTTACTTTCTTACTTATTTATTTGCAAACATGGCCTTGCTAAATTACTAGGTGCTGGCCTTAAACCTGTGATCCCCCTGCCTTGGCCTCCCAAGTACTGGGATTACAGTTATGTGCCATCATGACTGACTCAAACTGATTTTTTGATGAAGGCATTAACAGATTACTTTGGAAACATCGAGTTGATGGATGTGATGTATAGTCTTGGTTCTCATGAATATTTTACTATCTTTCACATTTGTCTTCTTTTAAATGATGGATTTGGTTTTGTAATATTATATTGCATATTTCAAGATTCAGAGATAAATTAGCATGTCTGCCATATTTCACAACACTTATGTCATTGATAAGTAAGTGGCGTATTTTCACTGTCATGCATATCAATGTACATGTACTGTCAATGGAATTAACTACCTAAGTTCATCAAACTTATTAACTAGAACTAAAATTAGGATGAATTCAATGCCCAAATCTATAGTCACATTAATCTTATTCACCTATAAAAAATATTGTATTGTCTTTACTTTTTAAAGTTGAGATATTTACATAGAAAAACGGTTATATATTTAACAATTCAAAAAAAAGTAAAACACTGAATTATCATTCTTCTCATTGTGGAAGGCCATCACGTCAATGAATCTTTATTTTTTGTCTTATAAATGAAAAATTAAAACTTTGAATTGACTTGTTATATAAGGTAACTGGCAGTGTTTTAGGCCCAAAGGATTATTTGTGTGTGTGTGTGTGTGTGTGTGTGTGTGTGTGTGTGTGTGTGTGTGTGTGTTTGGTACTGAGGATTGAATCCAAAAGTACTCTACCTCTGAGCTGTACCCCCAGGCTCATTATTTTTAATTTTGAAACAAGATCTTGCTAAATTTATCAAAATGGAGCTATATTTTTTGAGCCTGCAATCCGACTGTCTCAACTTCCCAAGTACTAGAATTACAGGCATACACCACCATGCCCAGCTATGTTATATCTTTAAAATAAGTTTAGCTTCTAACAGAAAAGGAAAGCATAGAAAAATGAAATTGATAAATATCTTTAACCTTCCATAGAATATGAGTTTATATATTTTCTGGTCTCATTTGGATGAGTGACTTTTCTAATAAAAAGAAACCCATAAGGATGCATCTACATGTGAGATTCGGGTAAAAATGCAAAGCACTGCCAAACAGCAAGTAAGGAAATATTTTGTAATTTCTTTCTGTGACATGGTATAATATAACCCATATACGTCTACACCTATTACATTCATTTAAAATGAATCATTCAAAAACAATAATAAAATTTGACGACTTCTATTGTTGCTATTACATTTTCATACCCTAATTTTATTAGTTATAAGCTACTAGCCACAATTTGGTCTTTGCAAATATTTATTATGACAGTTCAAGTCTGAAAAAATGTGTGAGCACTTCAAGTAAAATCTGTTGAGAAAACTAAAATATTTATATTTGAAAATGAAAGGCAATAATTCCTTTCCAGATTTTATTTCCCTTGGAATAATGTTTATTATTGTTTATTGGAACTGAACTGAAAAGTTACAGCAAATACAAGATCATGTCAGTTGAAAAAACCCTCAGAGATTATCAAAGTTGAAATGGAAATTAAATAATTGGTTAGTTATGGCTTTAGAAGACAACATAGAAACACAAGGACATCTAGAAATGATTTTCTGAAATTATTCAACTTCATCGACTTGATTCTCCTTTTTTCTTAAGTTAGAGTTTCTCTTTGACATAACACCCAATATTTATGTACTTAAAATGCATATACACATATATACTCACACTCAAAAGTGATTTAAGCCAATTTCTCCCTTAATGTTTCTAGATATTTCTATAAATGATAAATTCTAACTATAGTAATAGTATTTTCAAATTCTATATTTGAAGTTATAAACAAATGAAATAATTAAAGCATTTTAAAATGCATAATATTTCCTCAAGTTTTAGAAAACTGGAGTAACTAAAGCAAGAGTAAGGAATGTACACAGAGCTGATGTCAGTGAATGAAATGGTAGCTCTCCGTTGGGACTTTGGTTCATTTGCCAAAGCCATAACAATTAGGCTATAGGCATCCTGGGTTTCCTATAAACTCCCCTGGGGATCTAACTATGTGCATAACTTCAAATGACATGGGAACATGAATATCATAATAATACTTTTTGTTTTTCTATAGCAATGTAGTAGCCAGTATGAATAGTTTAGGACTCACAGCCATTCTCTCATGCTGCAAGATGGTAATTTATAGTTTTGAAGAGTAAAATGGCAGGGCTAATGAATTATCTCAATTATATCAAAATCACCCTTCACTTGACCTAAAGCAATCTAAGACCTTATTGTATTATTAAATGCTTTGAAATAAATTTAAATATTTGACCTTGTTTTTCTTTTGTCTCCCTCATATTGTATGATGTGTGCATATGAAATCTTTAAAAAGTGGCTGGTTGAGTGAAAGACAGCATGAGTGAAAATAATCACAAATGTAGAAGACTTTTAAAGATCCAAGACAAATAATTTACACAGATTATACTTAGTTTTTTAGATTTTAATAGTTAGAAATTGGTAATAATGTCTGCATCTCCTTTTTAGACCTCTAGAATATGATGAGGTAAATATATTTTTACCTCTTTCATCAAGGAAACAAAATCTAAGAGGTAATAAAAATAACTTATATTAATGTTATGAGTAAAATCCACTTACATACATCTCCATATTGGTTGACTATGGTCCTTCGCTTCACTCCACTGTTCTCATCATCCCTAGCCTAGGCCACTTAAAGTTCATGATTGCTGGTTTGTATTCACTTTAGCCATGTCATCTTTCTTTACTTTTGTATTATTAGATTAATTACACAAAAAAATGAGTGAATACAGAGAACTAAAAATTATTATGTTAAACTTAATTCAACTCAATTTTCATTCCAAACTACAAATGAATAATTTAGTATATATACACCCAGACCTCTCCCCATTTTAATATAATTATATAAACTTATATAATTATAACTTATAACTCCCTAAAACATGAAATTAAATTTTCTATTCAAATCATTCACTGCTTTTTTATTAAGAAATATATCATAAAAATTTTAATCTCGGAGACAAATTTAAGTGATCATTTTAATAGATAATTAACAATTAAATATCTGAAAATATTATACACTTTTAAACAATGTCCTACTGAGTCTAGTTTCCATATATATAATTATTAAGAATATGAAAAACAGCCTCTTGCACTTCCAATTCAATGCTTTTTCCCAAGATTTTTAAGTTAATTTTCTAAAATTGGATTATGAAAAAGAACTATTTTGGGACTTATAATGCATATTATCTGGTTCTTTCTGTGAAAGACATGCCATCTTGCATCCTGAGCTGGTATGCCCTGTATCAGTGGTTTACAACTTAGTAGCACATTAGAATTATATCATTTGCCAGATTCTAAAAAGCATTGTAAATTTAACTTATGACCATAAAAACTAGGGTAATTAGATTAAAGAAGGACTCAGAGAAGATGGCAGCATAAGTCAGTTGAGGTTGAGGAGGGTGGGAAGGACATTCAAGGCAAGAGGAGGAGAAACGCAAAACCCTGTGGCCAGAGCTTCCTCAGTGTTCAAGGAAGAGCAAAGAGCTCACTGTTCTGGGAAGAAATAATGACGGGGATTAGTTGTGGTCAAAGAGGAAAGGAAAGGCAAATTCAGGTATAGTCTAAGAGCTACCTGAAAGATCTGCCTCTTTCTTCTCTTAAGCCATATCAAGGCTTATGGAAAAAGAAGCAATGTGAGATGACTTAAATTGTAAGGGACAAGAGTGAAAACAGGGACAAATTCAAAGATCATTTTAATAATCTCAGGCATACTCACAGCTTGGGTTGGAGTGTCAGTAAATGCAGGTGATAAGAAGTGAATACTGGTGAGGCCCATTTTTTGTTTGTTTTGATTTTTTCAGTGCAAAAAGGGGAAAGATTTAATGCCCATGGTTTTAGCTAGAAGAATAGATATATTACCCACAGTGCAAGGAGAGAAAGGGAGAAGATGTTAAGTGATTGAGGAAATTTATAGATGTTTTCTTTTTAATAAGTTTTTCTGTAAAATCATAGTAGAATCACAAACTGTGAAAAGAAAAAAAAAGAGAAAGAGAGAAGAGAGAAATGTAGTGCAAATGTCATGCCATTCTACAGATCGTGCACTTGGTGTTAATATCCATAAAATTAAAATGCAAATAATCTGCATGGCCATGTGTCACTTTCTGGCCATATTCAGCTCTGTGTGTGTGTGTGTGTGTGTGTGTGTGTGTGTGTGTGTGTGTATGTAGGTATGTGTATGATAGGAGAAGACAGAGAGTTTAATTTAACCAAGGATTGGTATTGTCAAGTGAGTACAAAACATAAGATTGGCAACTGAGTTGAGGGTACATGCAAGAGAGTGATTTAATGATAGAAAGTGGACTCGAGCCGGGCGTGGTGGCGCACGCTTGTAATCCCAGCATTCGGGAGGCTGAGACCAGAGGATCCGGGTTCGCGGCCAGCCTCAGCTACCTAGTGAGGCACTCCGCAACGTAGTGAGACTCGGTTTCAAAATAAAGAATAAAAAATAGGGCTGGGGGTGTAGCTTGGAGGTAGAACGCCCCTGAGTTCAATCCCCAGTACCGCAAAAAAAAAAAAAAAAAAGAAAGTGGACTCGAAGCTGAGATAGGGAAAATTATATGAATATGGTGAAATATGCTAAGTGATAGATCAATAGATTTTAGTCACTAGTGGGTATGAAGGAATTAGAGTTCCAATACTAAAAAGAGTGAGCTGAAGATAGGAATTAATCATTAGAGAATGTTATGCATCAAAGTGAGATTATGAAGAAATCAAGTTTGTTTATAATGACATGATTCACAACATGAGCATGGAAGTGCAAAGCTGATATAGGCAGAGAACAAATCATAGGAAGGGGATCTGAGAAAACTGGAGTCATGGATAATGCATCATTTATGTAGGTAATTATATCTATCTATCTATCTATATCATCTATCTATCTACCTATCATTTCCCTTTCTCTCTCTCTCTCTCTCTCTCTCTCTCTCTCTCTCTCTCTCTCTCAACATATATATATGTTGTTTTGGAGGAAATGATAGTAAAAATTTAGGAACCTGAATGTTCAAAGAACAGAAGGAGTCACCTGTATGCTGAATTATTACAATTATTCAATTATCTGTTACTCAAAGATAAATCGTTTTAGGAAGGCAAGTAGGGAAATGGTCTTGAAAAATAATAGAGTAAGGATGACATAAAAAGAAAATGGCTGTGGGAGTGAGTGTGAGGGAGAAAGGAATTCTCACTGGACCCCCCTGCCAGGCAAGCCAGGCATTTTTTTGTGAAGATGGATATCCCGACGATGAGGATTGGCCACCTCTACATTAATGGCCTTGGTGAGGGTAATTTTCTTCTTCTCCCATGGTTAAAGAAATGGGTTGGGCAGTGTTGTTTAAGTGGAGTTTTAATAATCAGGATAATAATGTACCTCCTTCAAACCAGCTCTATAAAAAAGTTCTGAACCACCTAGTTATTGTCTGAAATTGAACATGTGGAGCATTCTATCAATACTTTCTACTCAGGAATGAGTTTTCTCACATGTCTTGCCAAGATTATAGTATAACTTAATTAGCAGCTTAGATATCATCAGGAAGTTTGTGTGTTGAAAACCGGATATTTTAAATCACGAATTTTCTCATTTAACTATCCAAGCATCCTAGAGATAAGAAAACTTGCATTGCTGCCATATTTCTCTCAAGCTGTCTTTGGAGATGGGATTGTTACCCTTCTGGGGAAACTTCAGACTGTAGTTCTGCTAATTGCCAGGAAAAACAACATTATATATGAGTTATGAATCTTCACAAAAGGTATAGATAAAATAAAGGAGATCTGAGGTCATAAGAGGGTCTGTTTTCAATGTATATACGTTTCATACATTTTGAAAATACCACTGTTGTAAATTCATCTTTTTTTATGCTTAAAATAAGTTACCCTAGCAATTTTTGTAGTCATTTTTATATAGTGGGATAATAAAGGTGCAATACTCTAATTTTGAAGATTAACATAGAGCTAAAATTGAAAAATGAGTTGATACTGTGTAGGAGTATAATTCAGTGGTAGGGAAAGTGCTTAGCACAGGCAATGCCCTAACTGCCATCACCAGCAACACACACACACACACACACACACACACACACACACACACACACATACACACACACACACAGTTGATGAAACACCTCAGTTATATTGCCTATGTAATTTTTAAATTCATTTTCTTCAAGAGAGAGCTTTAGAATTTTTTCTCATGTTAGTGACCTTAATATATTTTTACAAAAATGATTCATACTTCATAATTAATAAGAATGCTAATTTTTCTGAAGATGTGTAATTTAAATTTCTAAAGGTACTTCAAAGCTTCCTTTAAAACTTTATCTATACATTCTGGTGAGTAACTATATTTTCAGTGTTACCCTTGTATTATAAAAAAATTAAAACCTATCTATCTCTACTATAGAGAATCAAATATAAAGAATGAGCACTACAAATATAAGCAATATAGTGCCATGTAGATCCACCTGTCCCCTCCCCCTTTATTTTGAGGAAAAAAATAAGAGGAGAAAATACATAGACTCTCGAGCAATTTAGACTCTGGGATATTCAATTACTTGGTGGCAGCTGATCATTAGATTAGATACATCCCAGCACATCACAGAGGGTGAAAAGGTTCCTGCAGAGACAAAGGTGCTTTAGAGCAATTTCACTTCTAATTATGTTTCCTGTAAGATTTTGTTTGTGTCTGATTTGAAATAAGATGTAATCTTCTAGCAAGAAAAAGAAATCAAAAGATTAACATCACTTTATTATCTAGTATGAAATAAACCTGGGCTCAGACTGATCTGATGAAAAATATTTATAGAAAATTTTCTCTATGTTATTTAAAAGAGAGTTTGCTGCTGGATGGATAATATGAGCATATGTATTAATTTAGTATACTGTGGCAGGATAATATCATAACACCAGCATTTAATGTCTGCAATGCCACAGCTCCTTAATAGCTGGATCTTGAGCAAGACTCAGTCTGCTGGAGTCCTTCAAGGCAGACGATTCCAAAAGAAGGAATGCATGGCATATCCCACTTTGCATCATGTTATATTCTGGAAATTTTGGGTGCTTTGGGTTTTGCTTTCACACTAATTGTAAAGGAAAATTTCTTAGAAACATGTGGCCTGACAGAAGTGATCTCTTAGCTGAAAAAACATTGCCTCAAGACAACCCATAAGAAAATCATTAACTACATACAAACATTAGTCAGGAAATGGGCTTTGCAAGCTTAGTTACTAAACAGCCTTATGTTCCCTCTCAGTACACAGGTATAGAAACAAAATAAATAAGCCAAAGAGACTTAGGTCTACTATTTTATCTATGAGTAAATAAGGCTTTAAGCCGGGAGTAGTGGCGCACGCTTGTAATCCCAGCATTTGGGAGGCTGAGACTGGAGGATCTGGGTTCGCAGCCAGCCTCTAGTGAGGCACTCTGCAACTTAGTGAGACCCTGTTTCAAAATGAAGAATAAAAAATAGGGCTGGGGGTATAGCTCTGAGGTAGAATGCCCCTAAGTTCAATCCCCAGTACCGCAAAAAATAAAGAAAGAAGGCTTTAAGACAGTTTGTCCACCTCCTCCTTGTCTCTCTGGAACTCCACCAGACACATTAACTCTCTAGCTGCCTGAGAAAAAGATAAGAACACTGCTTAAAGGAGCTAAACAAATAGTAAAGATTTAAATTATTGAATTTAGGCTCTTCATCGTTAATCTTTAACACTGCTTTGTACTAAAAGAATCTTTATATACGTATTGTACTTTGTAACCTTTACTGTTTTCTTAATCCCATCAAATACCGTGGGAAATGGCTTTTCTAGTTAAAGATGTACCTACTCAACTTTTAGAAAAATAAGACTGTAAAAATTCCTGTTCTATATGCCTTACTGAAAAAAAGATAGTATAAAAAACAGCGACTAAAAAACAATAAAACAGATACGCCTCAACACTGCATGTGGTGTGACCTCATCTCAATCCACACCTATTGAAGGACCTCCAACCCCACTGCCTGGAGGGCTGGACCCCGGCACTGCAATAAAAATATTTTCTTTATAAGCTGTTATATACCTAAAGAGCATGCTAGGGTTCATTTTTTATAATGTCTTCATGATTTCCTTTCTGATAAGTATATGTAAACTCATGCAACATATATGTTAGGTTAATTAAACTATGATTCACACATATATTTCTATCATTTGCTTCATGTTGAACATTGGAAAATTGAAAAAGACATTTTACACACATAATGAAACATTTTAGGTTCTTTCTTTGTTCAGGGTTAGTTTTCAACATCTTAAATTTGAAAAAAAAAAGTGTATCCTGACCATTTTTCTGCACATTAATTATTAATTTTTGGTAAAATATTTGGAAACAAGAATTATTTTCTGTGTGTACTGTGTTTATACTTTTAAATAGATAAGGATGCATTTACTAAAAATCTTCAAAAACTAGCAAAGTAGAGAAGTGCAAATTATGGTACTCAATCCTATGCAGCATAATATTTATTTCTTTTTATTCTTTTAACCTATAGTTGTTGGAAAAGTTTGTCCTTTGTCCTTCATAGAAATTTCAGTCTTTGACTAGTCTCATCATTTAAAAATTCTCTTTTAGAAAATAAATTGTTCTCTGATCAAATTAAATTTTTAACAAAATCTCAGTTAAGAAATTATAATGACCCATCCTCCAGACTAATCAAAATGTTTGCAATAATCAGTTTTATGGTGCATTAAAATAAATCTAAAATGTCAGTGGTTTCAGAGCAAATATTTATTTCTTGCTCACATGTCTGGGAACACCTATATTTCTACTGAATTCTCCTGATGCCAACTGTTCTAAGTGAAATATCAGGCTTCAATTCAGTTGACATCTTTTTTTCCTGTCTTCATCATTTCTCAACCAGATAGTTGCTAGTGCATTATCCTTTCGAGGTAAATAGCATAAGTGCAAAAAAATCACAACAAACTCTGAATGCATGTAATTTAATGACTCTGCTCTTATCATATTCATTTATATTACATTGGCCACACAAGCTCATGTGGCTGAGCTCAGTATTAAGGAGGTGGGGAATTTCAATCCTTCCACTGTGAGGTTAAGGATAAAATGACAGCAAGGGAAGAAAAAAATACTGGAGAACAGTACAATATATTACAGTGTCAAACCTAATTTAAAAGCAAACCTACCCTTCTCCAGCCTAAGCATATAGTAACCTTGAAGTTTGCAAGAAATGGTAGGTATGATCCTTCTAGTCTTATCTCCTCCTCCCCCAAATCCATAACTGCAATATTTATTTAAAGAAAGGAAGCAGAGATGTGATAGAAATGAGAGCAGTCAAAGAGTTCTGTTAAATTTCTCATATGAATTGTTCTTGTCATGAGGGGACTAAACATGAGTGTGCCCTGCCTTAGAACTTATTCATACAATGTGTTCTTGATACTGAACACATTTTCCTGATTTTATTCTCCAATTGAAACTTTTTAGACATAGCAATACTTTTTAATCCCCAATTTTTGTCACTGTAAATATACACATAAAATTCACCATCTTAACCAGTTTGAATTGTAAAGTTCAGTGGCATCAAATACATTTTTAATGTTCATGCAACCATTACAACTATTTTCATAATCTGTTTCATCTTGTAAAACTCAAACTCCACACCTATTAAACAGTAATTTTGTTTCTTTTCCCTCTCCTCACAGAACTCAAAACCATCACTCTAATTTCAATCTCTATGATGTTTGACCACTCATATACATGAGATTATGCATTATTTTTCTTTTGGTGACTGGAATATTTCACTTAACATAATGGATCCATATCTATATTAGCACATCAGAATTTCCTTCTTTTAGAAGACGAATAATATTACATCATATGTAATGCCACATTTCGTCAATCCATTTATCCATCCTTGGACAATTGGGTTGCTTCCACATTTTAGCTCTTACGAATAGTGCTGTGAACATTTGTATGCAAACACTTCTTCAAGACCGTGCCTTTAATTTTTGATATATACCTAGCAGTGAAATTACTGAATCACATGATAGTTTCATTGTCAGTGTTTTGAGGACTCTCCACAATGATTTCCAAAGCAACTGCATCACCTTTAATTCCTACCAATAATCCACAAGAGTTCTACTCTCTCCATCAATACTTCTCATTTTATCTTTATTTTTCTTTATATAGTAGCCATACTAATGATTAAAAGGTGGTACCTTATATTTTTATTTGCACTTTGAGCATCTTCTGTGTGCTTATTCATTTATCTTCTTTGGAGAAATATCTGTTCAAGTTCTTTGTTAATTTTAAATTGAGTTTTTGTTATTTTGTTTTGTTTTAGGAGTTATGAATATTAAGGATATTACATTATGAGCTAACCTGTAATCCCAGCACTTGAGAGAATAAGGCAAGAAGATCACAGGTTCAGGGCCAGTGAGCAGAAACTTAGATCCTGTTTCAAAATAAAAATTAATACCCTTGGAGGGAATAGTGCAGAGGTAGAATGCTCCCAGATTCAATCTCTAGTACACAACACTCAAAAAAGAATATAATATTATGCATATTAAGCCTATATCAGATATAAGATTTGTAAATATTTTCTCCCATCTGGTAGCTTGCTTTTTATTCTCTTGCTTTGTTTTTCAATGCACATTTAAGAAATTTCATGAAGTCCAGTGGTCCAATCGGTTTATTTTCTCTTTGTTACTTGTGACTTGGGTGACAAATCTATGAAATCACCACCAAATATAATGTTGTGAAGCAATTTCTCTAAGTTTTCTTCTCTGAGTTTTATAGCCTTGGTTCTCATATTTTGTTTTTCAACCCACTTAGAATTAGTTTTTTTTTTGCCGGGCGTGGTGGCGCACGCTTGTAATCCCAGCATTTGGGAGGCTGAGACCGTAGGATCCGGGTTCGCGGCCAGCCTCAGCTACCTAGTGAGGCACTCCGCAACTTAGTGAGACTCGGTTTCAAAAATAAAGAATAAAAAATAGGGCTGGGGGTGTAGCTCGGAGGTAGAATGCCCCTGAGTTCAATCCCCAGTACCGCAAAAAAAAAAAAAAAAAAAAAAAGAATTAGTTTTTTTGTGTGGTAGTAGGGAAAAGCCCACCTTCACATTTTAGCATATTTCTGGGATATATAGTCTATTGCCTTTTTTTATGCTGTATAATGTTTTTCTTCGTTTCCTGGATTTTTGTCTTCTTTTCTGTGTTGTTGAATTTTTGTGTGAAATACTTAAATTCTTACCTCTGTTCTTTTTGTATATATTCTATTGCTAGTTTCTTTGTGGTTGCAATTGGGGATTGCATTTAAAATTCAAGTATTTTAGTTTTCTTATTTAGGTTTCTTCCTCAAACCTTATTTTTCCTCTTCTTGCCTCCTTTCCCCAATACCTTTACACTATTTTACTGGTTTCTCTTCTCACTTGGCTGAAGTTCCTTTTATCTGATAGTTTAATTTAAATGTATAACTGCTTACCTTAAATAATATACAAAAAAATCTGTTTTCTAATAGCTCTATTCCCAATCCTTTTGGCTATTGATACAACCAAATTGCATTTTTATATACTGTGTATTCTCCATACATGAACTAATACTACTTTAAAAAGCACTAATCTATTAAATTTTATAGAAAATTAATTGTGAAGTTATAAAGCAATGTTATAACAATAGTAGCATATATGTGTGCTGCTAGTAAATATATAAATATATGATTGAACCCACGGGTATTCTTTTTCAGAGATACCCCCCAGCCCTTTTTATTTTTTTATTTTGAAACAGAGTGTAACTAATTTTCACAGTCTGGTCTTGAACCTGTGATCCTCTTGTCTGAGCCTCCCAACTGTTGGGATTACAGGCATGCACCACTGTGTCCAATATAAATTAATAATTTTTAATGTGTTGCTTTCTTTAATCATGTAGAAAATAAATAGTTATAAAACAGTTATAATAATACTAGCTTTTATTATTGACTGTGTCTTTACATTTATTGAGGTATTTATTTTTCATATGGCTTCTCATTAATAACTATTGCACTTTTATTTCACTTTGAATAATTCCTTTGAACATTTCTTGTCGGGCTAGTCTTAAAATGACAGCCTTCAGCTTTCATTTATGTGGAAATATCTTTCTTTATCCCTCTTTTTAAGACTTTTTCTGGATACAGTATTCTTGGTTTACAGGTTTGTTTGTTTTCCTTTTAGCTCTTTGAATATATTGGCTCACTTGTTTCTGGGCTCCAGAGTTTCAGATGAGAAATCTACTGATAATCTTATTGATGATGATTTTATGTGATGTATTGATTTTATCTTCTTGCTTCAAAGATTATTATGATTACTATTATTATTATTTTGCCTTTGGCTTTTGAAAGTTTTACTATAATGTATCTTCGTATGTATGTATCTCTTGGAGTTGATCTTAGTTAAAGTTCATTGAGCTTCTTGGATGTTTTCATTAAAGTCCTTCCTCAAATTTGGGACATTTTCAGCATATTCTCTCTATTCACTTTCCTTTCTCTCCCTCTTCTACTTCTGACACTATCACAGTGAATATATTGGTCCACTTGATGGTGACTCACTGGTCTCTCAGGCTTTGCTCACTTTTCTTCAATCTTTTTTTCTTTCTATTCGTCTGCCTTGGGAATTTCCATTTCCTATCTTTAATCTAAGGGATTCTTTCCTCTGCCTCCTCAAATTTGATGTTGAATCACTAGTAATTTTTTTTCATTTTCAGTTATTGTAGTTTTCATTTCCAAAACATTTTTTAAAAATTCATTGTAGGTTTTCCCTTTTGGATATTCTTCTTTTGTTCATAGATCATTTTTGGTCTTCCTCCACATCTTGCATTAGTTTTTGATCATCTGTGACAGTGTTGTTTAAAACTTTTTGCCTAGTATATATGCTATTAGATCTTTTTCAAAACTTTTTTATTTTTCATTTGAATGGGTCATATTTTTTTTACTTCTTTATATGCCTTGATATTTTTCTTGAAATTTGTTTTTTTTTTGGTTTTTTTTTTTTTTTTTGCAGTACTGGGGATTGAACTCAGGGGCATTCTACTTCCAAGCTATACCCCCAGCCCTATTTTTTATTCTTTATTTTGAAACCGAGTCTCACTAAGTTGCAGAGTGCCTCACTAGGTAGCTGAGGCCGGCCGCGAACCTGGATCCTCCCGTCTCAGCCTCCCGAATGCTGGGATTACAAGCGTGCGCCACCACGCCCGGCTGAAATTTGTATATTTAAATCTAATATTGTGGTGACTGTAGAATATCATATTTCCTCTGCACAAGGTTTCCTGGGGTATCTTTAATATATTATTATTATAGGTTGTCTGTTTCACAAATTAGCCTTGTCTATAAATTTAATAAGATTTTCTTTGTTCTTTTTTGACCATGCAACTTTCCTGGCATAGATATTCAGTTTCTAATTTCCTCCGATATGCAATTGCTTTTAAAAATCCTAGTCTTTACTATGTATCTCCTAATATAGGAAAAGGAGAAAATTAAGGGGAAAAAAATTGAGAACTTATGCTTTAAATCATTTGGGAGTCCCTGAAGCCTGAGTGAGAGGGGCTTGCAGCAATGCAGGAGGTACAAGAGCAGTGCATGCTGCTACAGCAACTTCATTTTGTTGTTGGAAGTAGCAACGAGTGACCAGAGTCTAGATCCTCAGTATTGAGAAAATAATGTGTTTTGTGTGCACTTTGACTCCTGTTCCAGGAACATGTGCACGGCAGCCTGGCGCTGGGCTGAGGCACGTGTAAACTCTGCTAAGAGCTGAAACTGACCAAATTTAACCACAACTTACCTAGCAAGTATTTTTCTGGAAGTTACAAGACTTTAATATTCTCCAGAGTTTCAAAATATTTATATCAGATAGATTGTCCCAGAACAACTGCGATCTAGGTAGGTAGGTTCTTCCTACTCCACTATCTTCTTGGAATCCATGCTCATGAACAACACATTTTTCTACAGTTGAGGGCTATCTTCTTCATTTTTTTTTTCTAGTAGCCCACTTCTTACATCTCTATAGTCTTAAAAAAGGATCCAGTAACTTATCTCAGGTAAGAAAAAGCCTTCACCTCTATCTTCCTTCCATGTGTCTACATCTTTCCCAAAGAAAGTATTCATATATATTTTGATGTGCCACTAAAAGGTTGTCCAGCTTCTTTCTGGAAGTAATCACAGTTTGCTGTTGTTGCGCCCCCCCCCCCATTTCTACAGCCTATACACTATTATTTCTAAATGTCAGAGTATTTACTCCAAGCTCTTTACAAATGGCCCTAAAAATGTTTCTGTTTGGAACTGATGTAAAAGAAGCAGATGCTCCACCCCTTTCTTTACCCAGAAATGAGGAAAATTGACAAAAGTTAGAGAGAACAGCAATTTTCTTTCAAACCCATATTGAAAAATTCCTTTGTCTAAATTTTCTAGTATTTTTTGTATCCTGGCTCTGAAGTCAGGGACCCCTGGATGATAGGTCTAAGAATAATGAAACCAATTTCTCACCTGTTTTCAGCCACCTTCTTTGAACTAAACAACATGATTTGAC
Source organism: Graphiurus murinus (assembly GCA_004027655.1). Taxonomy (NCBI): domain Eukaryota; kingdom Metazoa; phylum Chordata; class Mammalia; order Rodentia; family Gliridae; genus Graphiurus; species Graphiurus murinus. The sequence continues at coordinate 102,860 of PVLC010003004.1, forward strand.
ACTTCACTTTCATATGCAGCACAAATTACGAGTCAGCATTCTGTCCAAAGCTTCAATTTTAAAATTTCATAGATGTGAAGGGTGGTAACATCAGATTTGGCAGTCAAAGATAGGTTCACGCTTCATTTTAATAATTTCAGTTACAATAACATCCTACCTGGAAGTAATTCTTAGGAGAACATCACATAATACCTGATTGATATGCATAAATTTAACCTTTTAGGTATCAGATAAAAAATAAAAACATACAACCAATGAAAACACAAACAAAAATTCTCATATATTTTCATTTGTAGTACTCACACCAAACACATAAAATTCTCAGTAATTCCATGAAGAAATGAGTCTACAGTGCTCAGTATGAAAAAGTTCACAGCTTATGCATAGGAAGATCAGGTATGAAATAAAATCAAATAAGAGAGAAATGTTATTTTTTGCCTACATTAAGATGTACCCCAAGCCAAAAATAAGTTATTTGATTCATGCTAATATGAGGGTCCACTCCTCTTATTAGCTTCTTTAAATATTTTCCCTCAGACTTAGTTAGTCTTTCTGTCACTCACTGATCCAGCTATATTTTTAATCAAATTTTCTTAGAACAGCCAGAATCAGTTACTGTGTTTCCATAGAGATATTATGCAAGATTTGCAGATCATCAAACTGAATCTCAATAAATCAATTCATTTTACACAGTAACACACTTAATAAAAAGCAGGAGTTCTCATCTCAAATCACCTTCTAACTTTGTTGAAGCTTTAATCCTCAAATGAACAATAAAGAATTGAACTCTTAAAGTAATTTCTACTTCTAAGGCCACATGATTTTCCCATTTCTTAATGAACAAGGTAAACTTAATTAGAATACAGCATATTATACCTGTGTAATAATCTTCAATCTATCAAGCATGTACTTGAGTATCTGTGATGAGCCTATTCTATTTCTAACATGTGTAGATATTTATATCTATATCTATATAATACATATGTATTTTCTGAAAAAAATATACATTAGGTACATTATTCCTAAAATTTTTTAAATTTTATTTTGTTCTGCATAATCAAAACTTCATTTTCACACTTTGGAAAGTAGCTCATGTGTTACATAATTCCATTGCAGAACGTTATTCACCATCACACAGTATAATTTTTCTGGTGATTTTTTTTTTTTAATTTTTATTGTAGTAATTCGTGCAATATAGCATACATCTTTGTTAAGTACAAATTGTTAACAACATATTTGCACACAATTCTCATTTGACCCCTTCCCCAATTCCCTCCCCATTCCCTCCACATTCCCTCCCCCTCCCTCCCCCTAAGGTTCACTTCAATGAGTGACCTTGATATGATTGTGTAGGTACATCATGTGCTTTAGGGTGTCCCTCTGCCCCAAGCATCCACTATAATTAAATCAACTTCTTTGCTTATCAAGGATCTCTCTTTTTCATCTGGAGACCCTCCTATGCCCCATCTTCTCCCTAGCATCCACATA
>PVLC010003005.1:0-28656 GCA_004027655.1 Graphiurus murinus
CGAATGCTGGGATTACAAGCGTGCGCCACCACGCCCGGCCCACTTTAGAAAGATTTTAAACGACAGCAATGGATTAGAATCTCTTGCCTTGCGCATGCTTGTAATCCCAGCATTCGGGAGGCTGAGACCGGAGGATCCGGGTTCGCGGCCAGCCTCAGCTACCTAGTGAGGCACTCTGCAACTTAGTGAGACTCGGTTTCAAAATAAAGAATAAAAAATGTGTAGCTCGGAGGTAGAATGCCCCTGAGTTCAATCCCCAGTACCGCAAAAAAAAAAAAAAAAATCTTTCTAAAGAGTGTTTGTCAGGAGCCCCTTCTCCCAGAGCGTGTAGCCTGAGGGGCAGGGCCCAGGTCGTATGCATCTGGACATTCCCAGGCCCTGGGACATGGCTGATGCTTGGAATAGCGTGCTTGAGGGATGAATGAATGAATGTATGTATGAATGAATGAATGATTTTAGTGCCTGGAAGTCGTGTGATAATAAGACCTCTACAGACCCTCAACTCCAGAATATTCCTGGTGTCTCTTTCTCTAAGCTGGATCAATGAAAACCAAACCAAAAGAATGCTCCAAATTGTAAAAAGGAAGGCCGCTCCTGTTCTCGGTGTTTTTCATGTTGCATACTTAGGGGGAGGCATGAAAACATTTAAAATGGAATGCCGGCCGCCTCTGGGAGCTAGTCCCCAGCGCATGCCAGGGGTGCGGGTTTGCTCATGTGCCCACTCGGAGGAGAGGGGGAGGACTTCACGGAGAGGAGACTCCTCTAGAAGGAAGGGAGAGAGGTATTCCTGGCAGAGATTGGAAAGAGCGCGTGGAAAATCAAAGGGGGTGAATAAAGGTGACATTTTGGCCACACGGTCGACAGCCCCATGTAGAGGAAGAGGAGGACACCCAGCTTGGGCGGAGGAGAGGGTAGGAAGAGGTAGGGAAGGGCCCTGAGCTTCCTAGTCAGGGGTTTAGACTCTATCCTGCAGCTAGAGGTGCTGACTTAGGTTCCAAGTGGGCAGCGATGGCATTCATTCACTCATTTAAGAAGAGGTGGACTGGACACCTTCTACTGCTGGTAGAGTTTGAGGGAAGATGGCAGCCTGGGCCTCATGGAGTGGTAGACAGGCTAGAGCTTCTACAAATGGTCCATGTTTGGAGAAGAGCCAGATGCAGGTGGAGAGGCCGGCGTGCCGGAGCGAGCGGCCCGCCTCCTTCCTCTTTCCTGTCCTGCACAGGCACGCTCGAGGTCCACAGGGGCCGGGGGAGGAAGGGAGGATGGCTCAGCTTCACGAAGGCCTGCAGGACGTCGGGGGTGAGGACAGGGCCTTCGCACCAGGCAACTCTCCATGAATAGGAGAAATCCCCAAACCCTTCCTCGATACAAATCCTCATGGCGATGGTGTCGGGGGTGAAAGGCTTCAGGACCTCATGCCGCTCGGTGCCTGGCAACCCGGGAGATACTCAAAAGGCCAGAGGTAGCCGGGCGTGGTGGCTCACGCTTATCATCCCAGTACTTGGGAGGCTGAGACTGGAGGATCGTGGGTTCATGGCCAGGCTCAGCTACTTAGTGAGGCCCTCTGCAACTTAGTGAGACCCTTTTTCAAGATGAATAAAAATAAGGCTGGGGGTGTAGCTCGGAGGTAGAATGTCCCCGGGTTTAATCCCCAGTACCAAAAAAGAAGAAGAAGAGGGACCGGGTGTGCCCTAGAGGAGGAATCCTGCCATCTGGGGGACACGGTAAGTCACCTGGCTTATGTGGCCTCCGATGGGAACGAGCTGCTGTCGGCGCTGGCGCACTCACCCGTCCTGCTCCATTTCCACGTTTCGATGGCCTCTTCACCCCGGGGTATTTGTCAAATGCCACCCCTCCCCACGCCCCTCAGTCCAGAGCCCAAGGGAGGGAGAGGCGAAAGCAGAAGCTGGGCTCAGGCAGGGTCCGTTTGAAACAGGCGAGGCAGCCAGAGAAGGAATCCAGGGCTCATCCTTTCTCCGGCACTTTTCTTGTAAATAGCAAAGAGCTGCTTCCTTCTTCCAGCAGTCTAATCACTCAGAACTCCCCTCCGGTGGGTGCTTTTTTTTAGAGTATAATAGAAGGTGTGATATCTTGTGAGAGGCACCAGAATCGCTTGGAGAAAGGCCGCCCTGGGATTGAAGGGGGGAGGTGACAAGTTCCAGGGAATATTAAAGATTAACACCAAATACTTTGTTGCTATTTAACTGGCTGACGATTCATGTTGCTGGAGCGGAAACAGAACATTTCTTTCCCTCCCTTCTATTTATTCCTTCCCGGCTCTGTTCTGGGGATTCAGTAGCTGTGGGTGTCAGATGCCAACTCCTTAAGGGCTGAAATGGTTTTATATAATAACAGAGAGGGGGGCGCCTACAAAATGAAGAAAGAATCTAATTCAGCTCTCTGGGCTGAAATGGGAACTGGAAAGGAGGAGGTAGGGGGAGCGTTCTTAAAAATAGCTCACTCAGAGAGAAGAATGTGGCTTGTCTCCGCGGCACGGCAGGCGCAACCCTTGGGTGAATTGTAGAAGCCTACTATAGGCCTTGCGCGTTCGCTTTTGAAATGTCGGTGGTGGCTAAAAGGAGCGGTTGAATGGAGGGCGGCCGCGAGTGCGGCTCAGAGCCGTCTTTGGCAGTGGACGAGGCAGTCAGCCTTCCATCTGCCGCCTGCGCGGGCGGGCCGTGTAGACTGGGATACATATGCTCACTTCCCTTCTGCTAATTATTTATGCAGCTCCTGTCGCTGGAACGCCAAGCCCTTCCCAGAGGTGTACACGAGTCTCCATAGGAGGATGGGGAAGGCGCGTTGGGGAGCCCAGGGGGAAGGTGGGCAGGCAGGCAGGTGGAGAGAGAACGAAGGAGAAGACAGACAGGAGGACCTTAGAGACCTAGTGACCCAAAGAGCTGCAGAGAGGGGAGGGCGAGGCAGAGAGGAGAGAGAGGGGGGGGGGAGGCAGCTCTGATAGAGATAGGAGAAGCCCATGGGGATAAGCAGATAGACATCAAAACAGACACACAGAGCAAGGGAAGAGGGAGGAGGAGGACCCGTGGTGGGGACATGGGACATGGTAGATCCAGGACTGGACAACCAGAGGGCCTGGGGAGGGAGCAGCACCCCCCCACACACACACACCCCGGGCTGCAAAAGCTCCCTTCTGCCTGAGGAGCCATGCTTGTGTTTGTGCTGTGTTCTCTTTGCAATGGGCAACTCCGGGAACCTCAAGCAATCCTAGGAACGGTGCAGGGTTTCGCGGCCGTCCTTTCACATGGCGGGGGTCGCCGACACTGTAGCCCATTTGCCGGGGCATCGGGAGACCTCCAGGCACCCCTCGTCTTCCGGGAAGGCTCACCGTGGATCGGTTACAAGTCAAAGAGCCCCCTCTGCATGCTTGGTGACCTCTGGCTGTTGCTTTCTAGCTCTGAGAGGCCCAGGAAGGTGTGAACTCAGATAGGCAAGGTGACCTGGAGTCTCACCGTAGGATCTTCCAATGAGGAGGAGGAGGAGGAGGAAGGAGCAGTAGGAGGAGGAGGAGGAGGAGGAGGAGGAAGAGGAAGAGGAGGAAGAGGAGGAGGAGCAGTAGGAGGAGAAGGAGGAGGAGGAAAAGGAAGAGGAGGAAGAGAAGGAGGAAGAGGAGAAAGTCAAGAGGGCAGGAACTAAGCCGGGCGTGGTGGCGCACACTTGTAATCCCAGCATTTGGGAGGCTGAGACCAGAGGATCCGGGTTCGCGGCCAGCCTCAGCTACCTAGTGAGGCACTCCGCAACTTAGTGAGACTCGGTTTCAAAATAAAGAATAAAAAATAGGACTGGGGATGTAGCTCGGAGGTAGAATGCCCCTGAGTTCAATCCCCAGTACCACAAAAAAAAAAAAAAAAAGAGGGCAGGAACTTAGCCCTGCATTCCCGGGATCTGGCACGGGGGGCACCATGAGGCCTGGGAAGTGTTCTTGGACCCCATCTTTATTCTCTTGATACCCAACATTCCCATACTCGTGGCAGGTTCTGAACTTAAGCACCTGTGTCTCTCTGCCTGAGGGCTTTGGTCCAAAACCAGTGAGTGGTGGGCAAATGCCCCAGGTTCCTTGTCCTCGACCGGCAAGGACAGAATGCTCTATTCAGTTTCCCAGAAAGCCAGTGGGAGACTGAGCCCCAGTCACCCAGAGAGGCAACCCAGTCGTGCACACCCCACGTATATCTTTCTGTCCTTCCCAGACTTCCTCCCCTGTGACCCTACTGGACCTTCCTGGAATTACCTCCCAAATAATCAGGGTACCCTCCAATGCGAATCTTCCGGTAGAGCCTGGCTCCCCAGGGCTGGGTGGTTGGAACCGTTTCCTCCCTGCCTGGGCGAGGTGAGAGAACTCCAGGGCTGCGTCTGTCACCGTGTAAAGCGCTGGCCTGGGAGGGGTTACTGCACCTTGGAGGGTCGGCGTGGCCATCCTGGTCCAGGGGTACTGGAGACCGCCCGGGGGACATGCAGGGGTCAAAGGGCATCTCCACAGGGACTGTCAGGCAGAAGCTCCGTTTATTAATCAGCAACAGAAAAACACGAAGAGCCAAAGAAAAAGAATAAGCACAGCGACCTTCCCACTTGGATAGGCAGACCTTGTGAATTAACGACCCAAATCAAGTCAAAAGTCCTTAGAGCTAGCCGGGCATGGTGGCGCACCCTTGTAATGGACTCGGGAGGCTGAGACAGGAGGATCGCAGGTTCACGGCCAGCCTCGGCAACTTCGTGAGGCTCTCTGAGACTTAGTGAGGCCCTGTTTCAAAAGAAAAGAATAAAATTGTGCTGGGGGTGTAGCTTGGAGGTAGAATGCCCCTGGGTTCCATCCCCAGCAACACACACACACACACACACACACACACACACACACAGTCCTTAAAGGAAACCATGAGCAAGATTGGGCCAGCCTGGCTTCTTTCCGCCCTTCTCAAACTCTTAATTGCCAACGGTCACCTGTGATGGTGGGGTACAGCTACCTCTGTCCCCAAGAACAACCGTGGGGTCTTAGGAGAGGGATTGGGCCGTCTGGGAAGAGTCTGACTACTGGAGGAGACCTGTTCTACCTAAGCAGAATATGTCGTCTCTCTGAACCTCAGTGTCCCCTCCCACCTGTGCAATGGAGCCATAAACTCCTCCCAGAATTCCCCTGAAGACTAAGAACATCGTAGCTAGCACCAACTGCTCCTCGTCTTCTCTTTGTCCTCCAAGGAAGCCACGCCCTCGGCCTGGCAGAGGCCGGGGCCCAAGGAAGTGTTTCTCGAGAGCCCCGGCCACACAGTCAGCCCCCCACCCCCGGCTCCCCACACGCAGCAGCCGCCAGCCAGCCTCCGTGGGCGTGGGAAAGAGACAGAAACGCTGATGGGCATTAAACACGCGTTAGCCGTGCCATTCCGCGCCACCAACACATTTCAAAAGTGCACATCACAAGGCTCCCGTTGAGGCCCTGGCGGCCGGCCAGGGTCAGACCACAAAGGAAGCTGTTTCCTCGCAGGAGCTGCTGGGTGGCCGGGCGGGCTGGGGGGCCACGCCTCGGCAGAGGACAGAGCTCTTGGTGACTTCCTGTCTCCCCGCCTTCTGATTCCAGCCCAGGTGACAGTGCCAGCCAGGACAATCGGCTTCCTCCTCCTGACCCTTCCTGACGCCACGGGTCCGTGCTATCCACACAGGGCTTTTGCTGTGGCTTCTGGAAACTTCCAGCGTCCCCCTCCACCCCCCAGGTTTCGCCTCTCCTCCGAGCAGCAAGGAGAAGGCGCTTGTATCCACAGGTGATAGAAATCACATTCGGCCCACGTCTCTAAGGTCTGAAGGGCGGCCAAAAACCAAGAGATGCCAGAAGGTCTGTGGGGCCGCTGGCCCAAGCCAGCCTCATTCCCCGGCAGACAATCTGCAAATATTTATTGAAGGTCTGCTCTGCGCCCGGCTCTGCAGGACGGGCAGAGATGTCCTGTGAGACACAAGGACCTTATGTTCTGCCGGGAAGAGCAGACTGACACACAGGAAACTGGGGGGCTGCTGACCCCCGAGCTACGCTCTTAATGCCTGGTTGTGTGGGAAGGGACAGGCAAAATACCGAGACGCTGGTCTTCCAGAGACTGGGTGTGCTCTTGGAATCTGGAGGAGGCGGTAGAAGTATTCCCTGGTTTTTGTTGTTGTTGTTGTAGTCTTTTTTTTTTTGCACTGAGGATTGAACCCACGTGCATTCTACCTCCAAGCTACACCCCAGCCCTATTTTTTATTTTTCATTTTGAAACAGAGTCTCACTAAGTTGCAGAGGGCCTCACTACGTAGCTGAGGCTGGCCGAGAACCTGCGATCCTCCAGTCTCAGCCTCCCAAGTACTGGGATTGCAAGTGTGCGCCACCATGTCCGGCTTGAAGTTTTGGTACTTTGCCCATGGACTCTCCTCTAGAGAGCACTAAATCCACTAATTCCTCAGATGGCCCGCATGGTCTCTGGCCCTTGCTTTACACTTTCTGGGCTTGTGACCTCTTATCTTCAGCTCTGTCTAAGTAGGAAAGTACCTGCAAGAGAGGTTCTGCTATATATATATATATATATATATATATATATATATATATATATATATATTTGTTGTTGTTGTTGTTTAGCAGAGAAGGAAACTGAAGCTGGGTGAGATCAAGCCCCCCACCCCCTCCCGGGTCATGCAGAGGGTCGATTTTCTGTCTCCTGTGGTCTCTAAGTCTTCCGGCTCCCATAGAAGGGGGGGGGGAAGGGGACGACGGACTGGCTTCATGTGTAAAACGGTCCTGGCGACTGGGCCTGTGAAAACGTCAGTCCATGAAACACGACCCTCTAAACATCACGCGAAGAGGACTCTTTATCGCATCAACCCTAAGAAATGGAGTTTCTACTCAGGCTTCGTTTCTGTATTCTTACTCATCTGTCATGGACACCTCTCTGGATAAGCATTTGTAGGTACTTTTGTAGGCATGGAAATAAAATGCTTCAAATGATGACAGGTTAGGGGGAGATGTTTTTAAAGGATAGGTCAGTGGGAAGTGTTTTTTTTTTTTTTTTTGGCAGTACTGGGGATTGAACCCAGGGGCATTCTACCTCTGAGCCACACCCCCCACCCCTATTTTTTATTCTTTATTTTGAAACAGTGTCTCATGAAGTTGCAGAGGGCTTCACTAAGTAATTGAGGCTGGCCACGAACCCACGATACTCCAGTCTCAGCCTCCCAAGTACTGGGATTACAAGCGTGCGCCACCATGCCCGCCGTAGTATGGGTCATATGAAATAATTTACAACCAAGAGCTAAGCACAGTGCCTGGCACCTAGTAACTGCTCCGTGAATATTTGGTCTGACCGTGTCAAAAGCAACGGCTTACACTGGCCTCCCCAGCTTCTGCAACATCTTTCTCTGTCCATTTTCTCACTTGTCTGTGGACGACGTGGTCCGCTCCCGTCCAGCCCTGAGCATGGTGCTGGACATGGCAGCTGTTGGTGTGAACCGACTGGACCAGCCAGTCCTCTCTGGACTTAGAGAAACGGGAACCAGCGTTTGGATTGGAAGAAACAGAAGGACAGGGTGTGGGATTGAGGCTCAGGCATGCTGGGAGGGGAACCTGGGCCCGGGGAGGAAGGGAGACGTGGTCCTGGCTAGTTAGAGGTGGGCGTACAAAGGGAGAAGGAGACAGCCAAAGAAAAGCTTCTCTGCGCTTCTGCTGATTTCAGAGGAGGATCATGGCTAGCTCCTGTGATAGTTACGGCATTGATAGCTCAGAAGAAAAACCTCCCTCCCCTTCCTTTCTTTCCCTTAATCAATCTCTCCCTCTCCCTCTCCCTCTTCCTCCCCCCTCCCGCCTCTCTCTTTCTCCTTCTCTCTTCACCTTCCAACCCCCCCAACCTTCCACTCTATCCCCACTCCAGGCTTCCACCTTGGATGCGGCCCTGGATTTTTTTCAGACCACAAGAGTGAGCCCTGGCTAAGTTGGGATGTTCTTTCCGACAAAACTGTCTTTTAGGTAAATACTTTTTTGGGGCCAATCTCACTGAATTAACTATCTGGGTCATTTGAATTTCTTCTCCAGGAAATAATTATAGCCTTTGGGACATGTCGAGTGTACCGCAGTCCTGCGAGTGGAGAGAGAATACCGGCGGCCTCCCTCTCCCCGCACCGCCCTTCCCTCTCCGGGTGACCCGGGGAGCCAAATTAGCAGTGACTCGGGTCTCAAGGGTCCGCTGGTACTTTGCATCTCTCTGGGGAAGTCCCTTAGGCATTCAAGGAGTCCTGCATGCCAGGGAGATGATATCCCTGCTGCTTTTCTATGTGTGAAGGCGGCTAACGTTTTTATTTTTTATTATTTTTTTAAAATAGCATTTCTGTGTATTCCCATACTGATTCTAGAAGGTAAAATAGAGCAGTAAGTGGTGGCATGGCCCCATCACAGCATCGGGAGGAGCCAGGCTTGCTTAATGCTGAAACACAAGGATGAGTCGGGGCGCCGGCAGGGGCAGCGGAGCGCCTCGATGACGGTAGCAAAACATGGTAGGGGAAGAAGCTGCGACTTCTCTGGCGAGGGGTTGTGGGGGAACACCTTGAACGTAGGAATGATTCCTTCAAAAATGTAGAGGGAGACCGCCACTGCCCTAGGGGAAGGGTGGCACACTTTGTGTCTGAAACGTGGTTGGCTCTTCCCAGGACCCTTCGGGAGAGAGGCAGAGCTGCCAGGAGGTAAGAAGGAAAGTTCAAGCCGGGCGTGGTGGCACACACTTGTAATCCCAGCATTAGGGAGGCTGAGACCAGAGGATCCCGGTTTGAGGCCAGCCTCAGCTACCTAGTGAGGCAGTCTGCAACTTAGTGAGACTCGGTTTCAAAATAAAGAATAAAAAAAAATATATAGGGCTGGGGGTATAGCTTGGAGGTAGAATGTACACACCTGTAATCCCAGTACTTGGAAGCCTGAGACAGGAGGATTGCAGGTTCAAGGCCAGCCTCGGCAACTTGGTGAGACCTGGTTTCAACATACAAAATTAAAAAAGGGCTGGAGGTGTAGCTCTGAGGTAGAATGCCCCTGGGTTCAATCCCCAGTACAAAAGAGAAAAAAGAAAAAAGGAAAGGGGTGGGGAGGGAGAGAGGGAAGGAAGGAGAGAGAGAGAGAGAGAGAGAGAGAGAGAGAGAGGAAGGGAGAGTATGAGAGAGAGAGTCAAGAAAGGGAGGAAGGAGAGAGAGAAAGGAAGGAAAGCAAGAAAGGAAGGAAGGAAGGAAGGAAGGAAGGAAGGAAGGAAGGAAGGAAGGAAACAGAAGGGGCTGGGCATGGTGGCACACTCCTGTAAGCCCTGCACTTGGGAGGTTGAGACAGGAGGATCACAGGTTCGAGGACAGCCTCAGCAAGTAGTAAGACTCACCAACCTAGCAAGACCCTGTTTCTAAGTAAGAAATAAAATCAGGCTGGGGGTATAGCTCAAAGGTAGAATGCCTCTGGGTTCAATCCCAGTACCCCCCCCCCCCCCCCCCCACACACACACACACAAAAAAAAAAAAAAAAAAAAAAAAAAAGGAAAAGAAAAAACAGAGGGGAAGTGCACAAGGGGCCTTGTGTTAATTTGCCAGGACACCGTAACGGAGTGTCCCAGGCTGGGTGGCTTGAACAAGAGAAAGCCATCGCTGCTTGCTACAGTCCGAGAGCAAGGCTTGGATGGCGGCGTCTCCTTGGCTGTGGCTGGCCGTCTTCTCCTCCCGGAATCTTCTCCGTGTCCATGCGTGTCCTGATCTGCTCTCACAAGGCCCTGGTCCTATCCAACTAGAAGAACCCACACGTGTGACCCAACTTTACCATGTTCCCTCTTACAAACCCCACTTCTCAACACATTGCACCTGCAGTCCTGGGGTCAGGGCCTAGACATGTGTATGGGGGGGGGGCACCATTAGCCACAGCCGGCCTCCTGGGAGGAGAGGTGGGAGGCCAACCAATGAAGAGGACACGGCGCAGGGCTGGCCGTGCCTAAGCTGCTGGTGTTCAGAGATGTTACGCTCCTGGGTGCGCTGAGCTGTCCTGGTCAGAGGACACCATGAGGCCTCAAATTGGTCACCAAGGAGGACAGGCGACCCTCAGGGACTGCAGGTGGGGGTAGCTTTATGTAGGGAGTGGGGAGAGGGTGAGGGCCAGGGTGTGGAGGAGGGCTGAGGCGGGATGTCGCCTAACTGTGCAGGTGATTGTGAATCAAAAGAACCGTGGCCTTGTAGCTCACTGAGGCAGCCTGGGCAGGCCGTGCAGTGCAGAGGCCTGCACAAATGGACAAGTTGCAGACAACATGGCTGTATCCTGCAGTTGTGTGACCCGTAGAGGCTGAATACCCCTGGAGCGGGGCTGCGGCTGTGTGGCTGCCCTTGGTGGGCTCTGACCCCGGGAGGAGTGCGCACACAGCTGGCTAGGACCTGCTTTCAGCGGTGACCTCATCCGGCAGACACAGAAGCCAGGGCAGATATGTGTGTTATCTCTCCTGCGGGCAGGACTCTCAAGAATGAGTAAGGTTTGGCGATTCCGGAAGACAGCAATAGAGAGGCCTCGCCGAGGAAGAGTCTTCCAGATGAGGTGGGAAGGGGGGCATCGAGTGCTAGAAAAACAGAAGAGGTGCCACTGGCTTGCACTCGGAACTGGTGGAATGGGTCATACCAGTCACAATCTTTTAGGGAGAACCACTGCCCTTTTTCAATGAGATTTTAAACATCTATGTTTTGTATTTTGGTTCAAATTTTAACCCCCTTTATATCCACATTCATGCCTATTTTATCAATGGGGTGGAGATCGTGAGCCAGGCAATTTGGTGAACACCGAGAGGCAGGTACTGACCTCAGGTAACATTCCTGGAGGACAAGAGACCTGAGTCGCTAAGTCAGCTCTGTCCCGGATGCAAGCTGGCTGCTTTCGGTCAGAAAGTATCTGGGTTTTGGGTGTTTTCTGCTGCAACAGGGATGCACGGGGAAATGATGTATTAGGGAGGGAGATGCTTCCAGAAGAAACCAAGAAGGGAGTGGGACATCAGGGCGGGGAGGCAGGGGGGACCGGTCAGCTCAGCCTGGCCCCACAGAGCGCTCTGAGTCGGCCTCAGTGTTCATCCTGACTCAGGCAGCAAAGCTAGACTTTCAGAGTCCCCAGATAGATAGCCTTTGGCTAAGGACCACCTGGAAGGTCCGAAAGTTCCGGACTCTTCCAGAATTTTCCTTATGTGAACAAGATACTACAAAAGCCCCCAGACGGTCACCCCTGAAGAAAGGGCAGGCGTGCTTGTTGGAAGCAAAGGGACTAGGCAGCTAGAGGGGGGAGGCTGCACAGAAAGGGTAAAAGGATACCCCAGGATCCGGGTCCCCTTCCTCCAGAATTTCTCATGCCTCACGTTGACCCTCTTGCAACTGTCCTAAGACTGATTCAGTGGGTCAGAGCCACAGCGGCTGAGGGTGGCTCCTTACCCCACTCGCCGTGTGGCCTTGGGCAGAGGACTCTGACCTTCACCTTCCTGGCAGCATGGCGATGGCAATTGCTCCCTTGTAGGGGGTCATGAAGGTCTAAGATGCAGTGCCTGCAAGGGGCCTTTCCTCCCTGCTTGGTGCATGCAGGAGTGCAAGGCACACCGACTCTCCCGCGCCCTGGCTTAGAGCCAGTTACCCAGGAGTACCACGTCTGCAAAAACGTCCCGGCGACCTCCTCATCTTGTTTATGTACTTTCCTGGGGAAGGTAACAATTTAGATGGCAAATTGTGCTGCCAGAGCCGGGCAGCTGGTGTATTAATTCCTGACTATTTACTGTGACAGGTTTAAAGCGCAGTAGCTCAGAGAGTGCTGGGACTCCCACTCCGCAGCGTGCCGGATTGCAAAGGCGTCTCGCCTTGCGTCTCCCTGGCTGCATCAAGCTGGGCAAGGAGCCACACGTGACGGTCATCTCCTCTGTGCTCGGTGGCCCTGGGAGCAGTATCCTGAAAGTATCCCCAAGCGCTGGCTGACTTTTTCCCGTCTCTTCTCTCAGCAGTGCAGAGGGAGCCTGGATCACCGGGCCACGGAAGCCCAGACATTCCTTCTTAGGGAACGCAGACCAGCCCCTCCCGGGTGCCTTGTAGCTCTGTAACAGTTGGTGGTGCACCTAAGGTCCCCCCTGCCTGAGTCAGGTGTGCAGACAGAGGTTACCCGGAGGCCAGCTTGCCGAAGACCCTCCCCCTCCTTCAATTCAGGCCTCAACCAACATCCATTTTGGGCAGCACCCCCAAACTGCAGGTCAGCGCACTGAGGCGTGGGCGAGCTTACAGCCATGCAGAGGCGGAATCCAGCTCTGCACTGAAGCCTTCCTGACCCTGAAGTTGGAGCCCCCGGGCCACCTGCCTCTCTGTGTCTCTCCCTGCAGGCCGGCACGGAGAGAACCACCGGTCCTCCCCACATCGCACCAGGTTTGCCAGGAGAGGAGGGCGCCCTGGTTCTTTCTCTTCCATTCTCCGCCCTCCCTCGGACGGAACAAGAAATCAAAATGGAGCAATTTGGTGGGCACTTTTATTCCTCGGGAGCGATCTTGGAGTCACACGTTCTACCTCGAGCATCATATTAAAACATCTCTTCCAAACAAATTACTTTGCAGTGCATGGGAGAATAGCTTCTTCACCAGAAATGCTCATTGTGTATAAACGAGTACCCATGCTCGGGGGCCGTCGAGGAGCTGCGGTGTTTAGCCGAGTGCTCGGCGCCTGGCAAATCCTCAAAGGTCGCCCATGACCGTAATTACTGTCAGCCTCGTTAGGTGGGGTGCCCCTTTGTGTCTCCCACAGACGAGGGGATGCACTTCATTTCGGATCCGAATTGATTTGCGGAGAGGTAATTACGAAACAAAGGTTCTCCACGACGGCTGAGTCCCCGGAGAATTGTTTTGCCAGCTAGGACCAGTAGAACTCGCTGCCATTATGGGAAATTTCTAACCCTCGCAGCCCCACACAATCGCCACTAGGCACATGTAGCTAAGGAATGCTCCAAGTGTGCGGAGCGCAGGCGAGAACGCGGATTTTTTAATTTCAATTAATTTAAATGTAGATTATCCGCACGTGGCTAGTGGCTACTGATTTGAATGGCACAGGTGCGGCCCTCATTTCCCAGTGACTTGTGGAGGCGGTAAAAGCTTTAACCAGGCTGGGCAGGGTAGTGCATGCCTGTAATACCAGGTACTTGGGAAGCTGAGACAGGAGAATCGCAGGTTCGAGGCCAGCCTCAGCCGCCTAGCGACACCTTGCTTGAAAACTAAATAGATAAATAAGCCGGACATGGTGGCGCATGTCTGTAACCCCAGTACTCGGGAGGCTGAGACAGGAGGGTCTCAGGTTTGAGAACAGCTTCAGCAAGTAGCGAGACTCTCATCAACCTAGAGAGACCCTGTTTTAAAATAAAAATTAAAAAAGGCTAGGGGTGTAGGTCAGAGGTAGAATGTCCCTGGGTTCAATCCCCAGTAACACACACACACACACACACACACACACACACACACACACCAATAAATAAATAAATAAATAAATTAATTAATTAAATGGGGCTGGAGATAGTTCAGAGGTAGAACGTTTCTAGGTTCAATGTCCAGTACCAAATACAACCAATCAAACAAAAACAAACAACTTTCACTGAAAGCACACATGAATGCTAAAATAATTTAGTGCTAGAATATACACTCTACTGAAGTTACAAAACATGGTACGGGGGTATTAAGGGGTTTGCTGATCATTCCTCGGAGGTGACATTCTGAAGACACAGACACTAATGACCAAGAGCTGACTTGGGGTTGAGGAAGGATGCCGGGACCGTGACAGTCACATCTGCCTAACAGGTCACTGATGTTCTGGGTCTCAAGTTGAAATAGGAGTTCTTTGGAATCCAAACACCACGGGCAAGTCTCTAATGATGTTTCCCATCAACTCCAAACCATCCTTTGCCAAATATAAAATGTACAATTATTTTACCTTTTAGCTCGGCAACTCCATTTCTAGGGACGATCCTGGAAAATAACTTCCAAATAAAGAAATAAAATTTTATGCGCAGCGATGTGGGTTACGGGAGTATTTCCATCAATAGAGTCTTGGACACGAGCCACATGTTTATTAAGAGAAGGGCGAAGGAACTACCCAGTAAACTGTTGGAAGCTGTTCAAAACAGTTAAGAAGCAAATGGCTAAGCAAGTACTTGCTATCAATATGCTACAATACTCCACAACAATTAAAATCATATTCTTATTGTAATGCCGAGTTAAAAAAGCAGGACTGTTTACAGAGAGAAGGCTTAGAAAAAAGATGGGAAGAAAACTAGTGAAATGTGCTTCCTTGGACTTCTGCTTCATTTCTGATGGAGCAGAAATACTTGTATTTCCCACCAAGCATAGTTAAAAACCCTGGACATTCCATCAGAAACAAGCACAAGAAGACTCTGAGAGGTGGAGAGGGGAAGGCAGACAAGCTAGGGACAGGAGCGCCCAAGGTACGACATGTTGGGGGGCTTTCTGGGTTTGCTTTTTTTGCCTCATACACCCCAAAATTGGAGCTGAAGATGTTGGTGACCCAGAAACACTAAATGGGTACAAATGAAAAAAAGATCCTTTTTTTTGGGTACTGGGGATTGAACTCGGGGTCATTCTACCTCCCAGCTACACTGCCAACCCTTTGCTTCTGATTTTTATTTCAAAACAGGGTCTTGCTAACTTGCTGAGGCTGGCCTCGAACCTGCCCTCCTCCTGCCTCAGTCTCCCAAGTACTGGGATTACAGGCCTGTGCCACCATGTCCGGCTTCAGCCTGACTTCTTTAGTCAAAGGACTAGGAAGACAGAAAAGTTTTAGAGTCTTAACTACCGGAGTCCAGTCAAATACCACAGACTCGCGCCACCACCCCGGCTCATGCTGGCAAAGGTCACTGGGGATCCCACACTCCTACCTGCTAAAGGTTGGCACAGGCCTCTCAGCGCCCTCACCCATGTGGTGCCAGAGAAGGCCACGCAGGGATGTAGGACTTCCAGCCCCTCCGAGCAGTGACGAGCCCTCCTCCCCGTCCCCAAAGCCAGCTAAAACAGAAGGTTTAAATCAGAACCAAAGACCTACCCATGAAAATGTCCAATTTTCCATAGAAAGTCACTTGTGCGACCAAGAACTGGGAAAATGGCAACCCACGAGTGAAGGCAGTTCACAGATGCCAACTCGACCAGCCAGCAGGATGTCGTAGACATTTATAGGTCACTTGACGCAAAGGGCAGAATACTCATTCTTTTCAAATGTCCGGGAAACACCGGCCAAGATAGATCATATCCTGGGCCATTAACACAAACTGCAACAACTTTAAAAGAATGGCAATCCTACGGAGTGTGGTCTCCGACCCCTGTGAAATCAAGCTAGAAATCAATAACAGAAAGATAACTGGGAACTAAGCGCCACAGTGCTAAATTACCCACACGTTAAAGAGGCAGTCTCAGGGGGAACATTGGAGAATATATCTAACTTTAAGAAAATGGAAACACAACACATCGACGTCGTGGGACGTAGCTTAACACGGTGCTGAAGAGGAAATTTACAGAACCGAAGGAACACCGGAGAAAAGAGGAAATTCTCAGGTCAGTAATCTGCCTCCCACCAACAGAGCAAAATAAGCCCAAAACAAGCAGCAAGAAGGAAATAATAAAGATAAGAACAGAAGGAAATAATAAAGATAAGAACAGGAATCAATGAAATTGAAGACAGAGAACAATAAAGAAAATCAAGGAAGCAAAGAGACCATCCTTGGAAAGAAATCAATACGATTCACAAATGTCTAGCAAAACTGACAAAAGAAGAAAGAGAGAAGACACAGAGGACCCGTAGGGACCCATGTCAGGAATAAAGAGGGGACATCGCCGCAGACCCTGAAGACTCATCGAGATAATAAGGTAAGCCACACCTATGATCAGTACTTGGGAGGCTGAGACAGGAGGATGGCAGGTTCGAGGCCAGCCTCAGCAATGTGGCGAGAACCTCAGCAACTTAGTGAGACCCTGTTTCAAGATAAAAAAATAGAATAGAGCTGGGGGTGTACGCGCTCAGAGGCAGAATGCCCCTGGGTTCAATCTCTAGCAATACACGCACACACACACACACACACACACACACACACACACACACACGATAAGACAGCATTGCAAGGAACTCTATGGTCATGTATTTTGAAGGGTAGAGTGTGATAATTTCATACATGTGTAAAATGTAGAATGATTAAATCGGGGTAGTTACCTTTGAAGACTTGGGATAGAACCTCTCTTGAAAAACATGTTTCACCGAGACCACTCACCCGACATTCACATAACAGGCTGGTCTGCATGGCCCTTTCCCTACCAAGGAACTTAAATTTGTGATTTCATAACTCTTAAAAAAGGAGTCTCCAGCCAGGCGTGGTGGCACATGCTTGTCATCCCAGTAGTTGGGAGGCCAAGACAGGAGGATCACAGGTTCTTGGCCAGCCTCGACTACTTAGTGAGGCCCTCCACAACTTAGTGAGACCCTGTTTCAAAATAAAAACAACAACAGCAACAACAACATAAAATTGGGCTGGGGGTGTAGCTCGGAGGTAGAATGCCCCTGGGTTTAATCCTCAGGACCACAAAAAAAAAAAAAAAAAAAAAAAAATTACCAGGCCCAGATTTTTCAAATTTTTTTTTTTTTTTTTTTTTTTTTTGCGGTACTAGGGACATTCTACCTCCAAGCTATACCCCCAGCCCTATTTTTTATTCTTTATTTTGAAACAGGGTCTCACTAAGTTTTGGAGTGCCTCACTAGGTAGCTGAGGCTGGCCGAGAACCCGGATCCTCCGGTCGTTTCAGATGTTGTTGCTGCAGAATTCTACCAGATGACAGAAGAGGAGAGGAATACTTCCCAATGCATTGCATGAGGCTAGTATTCGTCTGACACCAGAATGGGACATTACGAAAGAAGAAAAAACCATGGACCAACACACCTCATGAATATGGATGAAAGCTCTGTTCCAAAACTATCAACTAGAACTTGTTAATATGCAAAGAAAATTATACAAGAAGATGGAATGGAGCTTATATCCAGGGTGCGAGGATGATTCACTATTGAAAAACCTATCAGTGTAATCCATCGTATTAACAGGCCAAAGAAGAAAATTATATACCAGTTAATGCAGAAAAAAAAGCATTTGATAAAATTCCATACCCATTTATGATTTTTTTAAAAAGGAAAACCAGAAATTGAGGGAACTTCTTCAACTCAGTAAAGAGCATATGCAAAAAATCCTATAATCTTATAATTAGCCTTATGCTTACTGGTAAAAGACTGAATGTTTTACTCCTAAGTTTAGGAACAAGGCAAAGATGTCTGCTCTCTTACCATGGGGCAGTGTATTGGAATATCTAGCTGGTGCAGTAAAACAAGAGAAAGAAACCAAAGGGATACAGATGGAAAAGCAAGAGAGGAACGGGCCCATATTTACAAATGACATGAATGTGTGCATAGAAAACTCCAAAGAACCTACTGGAGAGGAGATAGATAGATAGAGAGAGAGAGAGAGAGACAGAGAGAGAGAGACAGAGAGAGAGAGAGACAGAGAGAAAGACAGAGACAGAGAGAATATGAGAATATGAATCAGAGAGAGAGGAAGAAGAAGAAAAAGAACAACAACAACAGAAGGAGGAGAAAGCAGAGGAGGAGGAGAGAGAAAGAGGAAAAGAACTACTGAGTTTAGTAAGGCCATGTGATATAATGTAAGCATAAAAATCAATTGCATTAGTGTATGCTAGCAATGAACATGTAACCACTAAAGTTAAAATAGAATACTATTTATAGTCGCTCGGCCAAAAGGTGAAATACTTAGGTGCACTGCAGGACTAGTAAATCTAATAAAACATGTCCAAATCATGTATGCGGAAAACTACAAAACATTACTGAAATAAATCAAAGCAAATCTAAATAAATGGGCAGACACACTGTGTTTATGGATTGGAAGAATCAACACAATAAAAACGTCAATTCTCCCCCAAATTGATATACGAGTTTAATACGTTTACTATTAAAAATCCCAGGATAACTCTTTTTTTTTTTTTTTTTTAAGATATAGAAGATTGTTGTACAATTTATATGGAAAGGCAAAGGAACTAGAATAAAGTGGGAGGAATTCAATTCGAGACTTCAATTTCCTGAAATAAATGTGTGTAGAATCTAATTCCAAGACTTACTGTCTAGCCGTACTAGCAACCCCTACATGATAATGAGGAACTAGACAATTATCCACGGAGCAGAACAGAGACGCTAGGAGTGAACTCACACAAATATGCCTGAGTTTTTGTTTGTTTGTTTGTTTGTTTTGTGGTGCTGGGGATCCAACTCAGGTGCATCCTACCTCTGAGCTACACCCCAGCCCTACTTTCATTTTTTATTTTGAAACAAGCTCTTGCTAAGTTGTTGAGAGTCTCGCTATGTTACTGAGGCTGGCCTCCAACTCATAATCCTCCGGTCTCAGCCTCCCAAGTACTGGGATTACAAGCGTGCGCCACCACACCCAGCTTATGCCCGAGTTTTGACAAAAGCTCAAAAGCAATCTCATGGAACCATGGACGATAGATACCCTTTCCAACAAACAGTGGCAAGCAACTTAATGTCCAAAGGCAAAAATAAATAAATAAATAAATTAATTAATTAACCTTAATCTCATAAATTATACAAAAATGAACTCAAAATGGACCATAAATGTCAATGTAAAATGTGGAGCTGTGGAACTTTCAGAAGACACAGGAAAGCCAGTTTCATTGGAAGCAAACACAGGAAAGCCAGTTTGATTGAGATGTCGGATGCTGGTCCTGACTAATCCTGTAATTGTGCTCTGGGCAAACCCAAGGCGTGGTTTTACGATGGCGATCCTGGTTCTCGGTCGGTGACTTGTAAATGCCTCTGGAGGCTGCAGTAGAAGGCGTCTCAAAACACCCCACGCTGTGGTGTCACCGCGTTCCCGGGGCATCCGTTGCGTCTGGACTTCCAGGGTGGTAATGCTTCAGGGGGACAGAGTTCATTTGGGTGTAAGTGTTCGATGATTTTTTTAACAACACCGAATGCTGGCGCGGCTATGCCATGGGGTCAGAAAGCGGATCCGAGCCCACCGCGCAACTTTGCACGTGGGGTGATATGCGCCCTGCAATTCGGAGCGTCTCGGGCACTTTGACCCCCTAGAAGAGGCAAGAAGGGTGCCTGAGGTGTTTGAGGATGAAAGACCCCCCTCTGCAGGCTTCCCGGAGAAATCAAACACTGTGTGGCGACTTTGGCTCCGGAGTTTTAGGTGGAAATAGAAAGTGTCCCTGTGTGCCCCGTGCAGGGGCGGGTCCTGCCCTCTGCCGGCTGGAATCCCGTGCAGCTCCTCTCTCTTCACCCACCAGGGCCCCGTGAGAACCCAGGAGATTCCCAAGTATGTCCTACCCCTACCCTGCAAGAAGCCAATCCCGCTGCCTGTGTGTGCCCTTGCTGTGTCCGTGTCACCGTCCGCAGGTCCTGTGGTCTGGCCCCTAAAGCTGCCTCGGAGCCGGGCCTCAGCTCCTGACCCCAGGCTCACTTTGGGGTCCTCCTCCCCCCGGCTGGGCTGTCTTGCTTCTGGGATGCTCATTCCTCCCCCCTCGGCATCCATTCTGCCTGCCGGCACCTGCTGCCGGTCCCCCACGGCCCGCAGCCATGGCCCTGCCAGGTGGATAGATAGGGTCCTCCTAGGGGAAGCTCGATTTGACACGTCTCTGTGCCTGGCTGGGTCCTGGGGCGCAGCAGAGAGTTAACTTGTCTTCTGCACCAAAACACCGAGTTGTAGGCAGGTGTTAGCCCAGGGGAAATTGAAGGAGGGGTCATTGGCTCCCTAGAAGTTAGAACAGCCCCAGGTCAGAGCTGGGCGCTGCAAGAGACTGGCCCCTGGAGGGACAGCAGAGAAGACCTGACCAGATCTTGAGGGGTCTACTTGAACCGCGGGTTCCAGGAACCCGGGGAAGGCGGGGTAGTCCTGGGGTCATCGAAGGAAGCCAGGTGGAGCTCGGGCGCAGCCTGGGCTGTATCGTTGGAGGGTTCATGGTGCCGAACCCGACCCGGGCCTTCCTATGGGAGGAATTCCAGTCCTGGGCTCTTCTCATCCTGTTCAGGACATCCTACTGCGCTCCCCGAAGCCAGGGGGAAAGGCCTTCTGGGAAACGCTGGCCCAGGAGTCCTGGCTGATTTCCAGATGTGCATTAGCTTTATTGCTGCAAACCTTCTGGAAATAAACTGAAAAAGCCAATCGCTATCTCTCTCCTGGAGGCTTCGACGCCAAAACCTGTTACAAGCCGGAGAGGGGTTCCTCAACTAGAAGGCCGGGTAATCCTGTGTCTACACTAAAATGAATACACGGGAGGAGCCTTTTTGAAATCCGAAAAGCCAGCGCCTCTCTCCTGGAAGTAACTGTGCGTGGAGTTCTGTGTGCTCGATGGAGCGCTGACAGATGACCCAGACGAGCGAGCTCCTTTCTTAGGAACTGCCGGTGCTGTGAACATGGTCCTTCATCATGTGGCTGGGAGGCTGAGCCCAACCGTCTAGTAAATGATGCTGGCAGAAGACAGTGTGGAGGAGGCTGGAGGCTGGAGGCTGGCCTTCCTGAACTGAGGTCGCCGGAGTGATGGTAGACACAGAAGGGCGGGTGTTCCCAGGAACCAGGAGGGGGAAGTCCCAGCCATTCAATACTTTTAAAGTTTCTTCCTTCCTCCCTCCATCCCTCCCTCCCTCCCTTCCTTTTGTACCCAGGGGTATTCTACTTCTAAGCTATGCCCCTAACCCTTTTTACTTTTTTATTTTGAAGCAGGGTCTCACTATGTTGCTGAGGGCTTCAGCAAGCTGCTGAGGCTGGCCTCAAACTTGTGATCCTCTTGTCTCAGCCTCCCAAGAACTAGGATTATAGGTGTGTGCCATCATGCCCAGTTTCCCTGTTTCTTCTTTTTTTTTTTTTTTTTTTTTTTTTTTTTGCAGTGCTGGGGATTGAACTCAGTGGCATTCTACATCTGAGCTATACCCCCAGCCCTATTTTTTATTCTTTATTTTGAAACAGGGTCTCACTAAGTTGCGGAGTGCCTCACTAAGTAGCTGAGGCTGGCCGCGAACCCAGATCCTCCGGTCTCAGCCTCCCAAATGCTGGGATTACAAGCGTGCGCCACCACGCCCAGCTTCCCTGTTTCTTAAATAAAAAGAAAACTAGTCTTTAGCCTTCTGCTTCATTTGGACCACCTGTGTCCACTTGCTCCTACAGGCAGGGAAGTTACTTCTCTGTGTTTGGTCCTGCTTTCTTGTCCTTTTCTCTTGCATTCATTCCTATTTGCTTTCCTTGAAGCTTTGGAGTCAAATCCTTTTGTGTGGAGAGGATTCGGAAGCCAGCATGCTAAGGTAATGCTGCGGCCAGATCAATAGGAAGAGTCTTTTAAAAATCAGCAGGCCCAGGGCAGAGCGACTTAGGCCTGGAAGTTTGGTCAAACTTCTATTTTAGTTTGAGACCCGCCCCTTCCTTCCCAGAGCACGGGGCTGGCGAGGAGGTTCGTTTTGAAGGAAATATTTTCAGGTTGGGGCTATTGTTAGAAGCTTTTTAACAATACGAGCCAGGTCTTGTTTGTGTTTAGTAAATTCCCAGCAAATCAGAAGTGATGTTGAAAGCGAATTGACTTTGGGGAACTTTTCCCACCGTGAGTGCTGTATAATTGTGCAGAGGAAGGCAGGGACTGTGGAGAGGACGGCAGGGAGCCCCGTGGACCTCCGGACAGTTCTGACATTAGACTCCAGGATTTCAGGTCCCGGTCCTGCCACTTTCCGTGTGGCCCTGGTGAATAGCTTCGCTCTGCTCTGGCCCAGTTTCCTCCTCTACAGAGTGGAGATAATAACAGTATCTGCCATGCAGAATTGCTGGGCAGTTTACACGGACGAGAAAAGTTGAGTGGCATCCTGGCACGACATAAGGACCCGAGGCATGCGATGGCAAAGATGGTGCTGAGACTTCGGAGGTGCCGCCGCTGGCGGATGAGAGGGCAGGGGGGCTGCGAGCCTGCAGGCCTGTAGCAGAGGTTTACGAGAGCAGGACTTGCCTGTGGGTTGAGCTGCTTTGCCTTCCAAACAGGCAGAGCTGCAACAGGTTGGAGAGTATTTTCCTGTGCGTAAGATTCAGGCTAGGGCTGGCAACCCTTTTATGGGGGGGGGGATCTTATTTTATTTTATTGGTACTGAGGATTAAACCCAGAGTCATTCTACCTTCAAGCTACATCCACAGCCCTCATTTTTTTTTTTTAAATTATTCTTTATTTTGAAACAGGGTCTCACTAAGTTGCAGAGGGCCTCACTAAGTAGCTGAGGCTGGTCTTGAACCCGGATCTTCCTGTCTCATCCTCCCAAGGACTGGGATTACAAGTGTGTGCCACCACGCCCGACCTGGGAGGGATTTTAAATATTAGCTTTGTCCAGAGTCAGAGGAACAGATGTTCTGACCTGAACAAGTATTGTCTCTGTGAGACTGTATGGCTCTCATCCTTGGGCATGGAGGAGTAGGGAAACGTGAACTATCAAAAAAGACAAGTTGTGAAAGGAAGGAATGATTCTCCTCATACGCCTGCATGGTGGCTGTTCTGAGAGCAAAGTGCTGGCAGGTTCAGAGATTAATAAAATAATTATTCTCCCTCCAGCAGCTTGGACTCTGGGGGCAGAAAGTTCCAGAAAGTTCCAGAAGGTTCCAGAAGGTTCCTTGGCTGCTAGCTCAAGCTGCTGCCCCCTGTTTGGTCTGGAAGGCAGGAAGCATCCTGGTGTGTTTCATCATCTAAAGTCATTGTTGTTTGCAGCAGGGGGTGAGGTGTGGCCGCTGAAGCTTTAATGTCCAATGTCCCAGTGGTTTTCTGCCCCAGATTGGGTAGGAGAGATCCAGTGTCCACTGTGGCCAGCTGGATGGGGCCCTGTGGAGGTCTGGGTCTCCATGTTCTCCAACAGCTCCCAGTACTGGTCGACTTCATGGGGCAGAAGTAGTTGATCAGCCACCAAGAGAGAATGTGTCTCCCCTTGGACCCCCGTTTTCATGTAGAAGTAATTTTCTATGACCAAAGGCTTAACATTCAAACCTTAGTAATTAAAGCTGATTTCAGAAAGAGAAAAGCACGTTCCCACAGACACAGGTACGTTTGCATCTTTTCTCTCAGTCTCAGCTGTGCTGTGAATATGCTCAACCGGTAGTCTACAACTCGTAGCTGGGGTTTTCACTGAGCATGATGTCATGGCATCATTAGTGTTCCTCTCTGGATTTCATAGTGCTTGCTTAGGGCTCTATGGCGTGCATGCCGTTGAGTTACTCTTCAATCGCTTGCTTACTCATGCGGTATTGGTATACATGTAGATTGTTTTCTACTTTGGGCAATGATGGTGAGCGTGCTCTGTGATGTCTTAGGATCTACAGCTGGTTTCCTCTACGAACCTCTTCCTTTGGATAAAATAGAAGAGACAAGCTTTCTAAACGGAGAGGTACAAACGCACAGACCTTTCAAAGGATCAGTCGTCTTCTTTTTTTTTTCAGTACTGGGGATTGAACCCAGGGGCATTCTACCTCTGAGTTAGATCCCCAGCCCTATTTTTTATTCTTTGTTTTGAAACAGGATCTCAGTAAGTTGTGGAGGGCCTCACTAAGTCTGGCCACAAACCCAGATCCTCTGGTCTCAGCCTCCCAAGTACTGGGATTAAAAGCGTGCACCACCACGCCTGGCTCCCAGCCCTATTTTTAATTCTTTATTTTGAAACAGGGTCTCATTAAGTTGCAGAAGACCTCACTAAGTAGCTGAGGCTGGCCGCCAACTTGGGTCCTCCTTTCTCAGCCTCCCAAGTACTGGGATTACAAGTGTGTACCACCACGCCCGGCGATCATTCTTCTTAATACATTCGCCTTCCAAAAGGATGGAACCCATTTACGATGCCAATAGCTACGTGTGATGGTACCATTATTTCCTTCCCAACTTCTCTCACATTGGTTGTTATCATTAGAATGTGTATTACTAGCCCCGGCATGGCGGTGCATGCCTGTAATCCCAGTATTTAGGAGACTGAAACAGGAGGATCACAGGTTTGAAGCCAACCTCAGCAATTTGAGAGAGACTCTCAGCCTCCTAGCAAGACCCTTCTTCCAAATAAAAAATAAAATAGGGCTAGAGGTAGAGCTTAGAGGTAGAATGCCCCTGGGTTCAATCCCTAGCACCACAAGAAAGAAAAAAAGACCAAAAATGATGTATATTATTAGTTGTTGTCATGGAAACAGTACACTGCATCTGCTTTACTTGCAATTCTTAGATTACTAACATCTCCCCTCTCTCTGGCCCTGAAGACTAGAAAGACCTGCCAGCCCACCACACTCTGCTGACCTTAACTTTCTAGGAAATCCCCACAAACCCCAATTTCATCCTAAATCTGTTTTCACTGATTCTTAAATCAGGGAATCTTCCTGCCTGCCTCTGACCCCTGCTGGATTTGACTCTCTTCCTGGTTCCTCAAGGTGGTACACGGCCTGTCTGGCTGAGTCCTTGTAGCTGCAGCTAAGGACTTACTCTCTGATCCCTGCCGCCTGGCCACCGCTCCCTCTCCCAGTGGGCAGGTTCAGGCGGTGCAGAACATCTCCAGACGTCTAATTGATGTGCTGTCCCTTGTGGGAGTACCTCCATCCTCGGCTATTTCATTCACCCGGTCATTCCAACAAACACCACCCAGTGCCTAAGGTACTCTGGACGGTGGAGATAAGGCGGTGGAGACGTGGTCTCTGCCCTTGTCCGGCTCCCATTCCACTGGGAGACACTGGTCATCCACAGGCCACCGGACGATTTCCAGCTTTAGGACAGGCTCTGACTCATGTCAGAAGAGGAACCTCTGGCTGCTGTGTGGAAAACAGAGCCGTGGAGCGGCAGAATTTCAATCCTGAGAAGGCGACAGGAGTCACCCAGTAAAGGCTTTGATGTTCGCTTAGATTAGCGGTGGAGGTGTGGAGGAAGCGTTGGAGTCTGAACACATAGTCAAGGAACAGCCCACAGCATGCCGTGATGGATCAGATGTATTCGAGAGAAAGAAGACAAGAACGACCCCTGCCTACTATGTCCTCGTGTGAACCGAAGAAAATGTTTCATTCTGGATGACATGAGGCGCGATGGCTCCCTGGTTTATACTTCATGCTCCTACCAAAAAATAGGAGTGTAAAGACAGATTCCCTTTTACCCATGTTGGATTCGTGTGTGTGTGTGTGTGTGTTACTGGGGACTGAACCCAGAGATATTCTACCTCTAAGCTACACCCCTAGACCTATTTTATTTTATTTTTTTTATTTTGAGACAGGGTCTAAGTAGCTGAGGCTGGCCGCAAACCTCCGATCCTCCAGTCTCAGCCTCCCAAGTACTGGGATTACAAGGGTGTACCACCATGCTTGGCTCCATGTTGGATTCTTAGTATTTTTTTTTTTTTTTTTGGTGGTACTGGGGATTGAACCCAGGGGCATTCTACCTCTGAGCTACACCCCCAGTGCTATTTTTTATTCTTTATTTTGAAACAGGGTCTCACTAAATTGTGGAGAGCCTCACTAAGTAGCTGAGACTGGCCACGAACCCGGATCCTCCAGTCTCAGCCTCCCAAATACTGAGATTACAAGCGCGCACCACCACACCCGACTCCTTAGTAATTTTTGCAGAAGGTAACCGGGAGCACAGTTGTATGGGGAAGTGCTGGGTGGCTTCAAGACCCACCTCTGCCCATTCTCCACACATAGCAGCACAGTTTACACTGCACGAGGCAGCTAGGTGCATCTCTGGGGCCAAGTGTGGGCCCTGGGAAGGTGAGTCAAGGTTGCCAGTTCCAGGCGATTGTCACGTGGAAGAAAGGCCATTTTTTCCCCGAGTTCCTTTTTTTTTTTTTTTTTTTTTTTATTCTTTATTTTGAAACAGGGTCTCACTAAGTTGCGGAGGGCCTCACTAAGTAGCTGAGGCTGGCCGAGAACCCGGATCCTCTGGTCTCAGCCTCCCAAATGCTGGGATTACAAGCGTACGCCACCACGCCCGGCTCCCGAGTTCCTTTTTGTTACATCATATGCTCAAACACAGACACCAGGCGTACCCTTGACCTGGCTTTGACCATGCAACTGAAGACTGTGGAGTCATCAGAGACAACCAGGGCCGTGGGCTCATCGTGGGGAGCAAAGCTATCCTCTCACCCCCAGGACTATTACACCAGAGAAAAAAATAGAAATTTTTATTTTTAAAGCCAAGGTTTCTTGGGAGTCTTTGTATTACAGCAGCTTAAAGTTTTCAATAACTAATACAACAGCCAGTTCCCAAACAAGCTTACAAATACCCCAACCAGCCCCAGGTTGGAGAGTAGGAAGTGACATATTCCAGCTGAGAAAGGAAGCCCAAAGGATCAGAGCTTTTTAGTGGCTGGACATGGTGGTGCACACCTGTAGTCTTAGTACTTGGGAGGCTGAGACAGAGGGATCACAAGTTTCAGGACAGCCTGGGGGCAAGTAGTGAGACTCTCATCAACCTCGCATGACCCTGTTTCAAAATAAAAATAAAATAGGGCTGGGGGTGGAGCTCAAAGGTAGAATGCCCCTGGGTTCAGTAATCCTCGGCATCATAAAAAAAAAAAAAAAAAAAAAAAAAGAAGAGCCAAAGCCACCTACAGAAGGCTGAAGATGATTTGGTTGGGAATCGTGGGATAGATTTATTCTGGCAACAGGCAATTGAAAAACATTAAGTGAGGAGAAGAAAGAACAAACCCTGGTGTATTAATCAGGAAGGATTTTCCTACCGTAAGATCAACGTGTACTGGAAGCAGGGGCGGAGGTCCATAGGGGACGTTGTTCCACTGCGGAGATCACTCCTGCCCACCTCCTCTTGGGACGAGACACTCTTACTGTCACTGAGAAGGTGGGCGGGCATGATCTGTTGAAAAATATGTCTTTTATTGGCCATACACTAACCTTGATCTATGCCACGGGAAGGGGGGGAGGCACCTAACCACCTTCCCTATTAAAGTTAATGGGGAATCCCCTATAAAGTCGGAGGGCGGTCTATGGCATGATGAATCTGTATGATTATTTCACGAAGCTTCTAAAAGATAAATAAGGCTCTAAAGGGACATGTTTATTGGTGAACAATTTATATCGGCGTGCACACCATCGGTGGGGATGTAATTGCTAGGGATAAGGTGAGAAGCGATTACCAGGTTTGACGCCAGCTGGCGGGGCACCACGGGAACGCTGAATCACGGTGGTTGTAAATTGGCAACCACCTTGGGAAGTACCTCCGGAGAGCCCACGAGCACCTCTTTAAGAAGCTGGTGCTGCCTGGCTCCGGGAGGGGAGCAGCGGGATTTCCCGGGATCATCACTTTGAAGGCTAGGACGACGTCTTTGACGGGAGGAAATGTCAAGGAGCCCTGCACGGTGCTCCAGGGTTCCGTCCAGGCACCTGTGGAAGCCCAGTTTTCACCTGGGGAGATCGGACTTCCTTCTTCTGCATAGCCCCCTGTCGGGGGCCTAGTCTGGCCAGCTGGACCTCGCCTCTAGATGGCGCCTGGCAGAGTGCCAGAAGCGGCTGCAGGTGGAAAACATTCTAGGGCTGCCCCACGCCAGAGCACATGCACCAGCACGCCCGACTCGTGGCCGGCCCAGGTGAGAGCTGTATGAGACGCCTCGTGGCTTAGGCCCTGTGTGGCTTTAAGAGCCTCCACCTCTCGCCCAAGAGAGAGAGCTGCTGGACAGAGTTGCTGAGTTGTTGTTGCGGTTGTTGTTGCTGGGGAAAGAGTTGCTGTTGGGGAAAGGCTGGAGTGGGTTGCTGGGGAAGTTCTGGGAGGAAAAGTTGTGGGTTGCTAGTGGAAGACGGATTGCTAGAGAGAGGGGTTATTGGAAGTCTGTTGGAAAGGCACTATTTGGAGAGACGACTTCTGTACTGTGTTTGTTACTGCTTGTGTAGTGCCCTTGATCCCAGAAAGAGAAAGATATAATAAAAGAGGTTTGAACCAGCAACATTCAGGCAGCATCTTTATTGGGGCCTCATGGCTGAGGGTTCAGCCTGGGGCGCCCGATAGCCCCCTGGCAAGTTTCCAGTTGGACTTTCCTTGGTTTCATGCTGGTCTTGATCCTGGTTCTAATGTATCCAACGGTTCACTCAACACTCGCACCTAGAAGTCCACAGGCGCCTCCAGCTTGCCTGGCCACATTGACCATCATCTCCTATAGCCGTGTTTTTTCTCTCAGGTTGGTGATTACACCCAGTCACCTGAGCTGGAAATGTCCACCTGACTTCTCCCACCTTCAGCCTTCATAGCCAGTCCAGCTACAGTCTCTGCCAATCTTACCTCTTAAGTACTTCTCAGCAATGTCACCTTCACCTCATGCTCACCACCAATACCCAAGTCCAGGCCATCTTGCCTTTCCACAGGATCACCACCGTCACCTCCTGAGTGACACAGCAGCCAGGTGATATACAATGCATACTGCTCCAATTCCGGGCTTAAACTCTCTCGAGTCCTAGTTCACCAGCAGAAAACCCTGAACTGTCAGCTCATTGAACCCGTGGCTCCAGCTTCAATGCTTGCCTCTGGTATGCTTTGAGGCCAGCCTCAGCACCTTAGCAAGATCCTGTTTCAAAAAACAAAAAGC